>CANYCX010578450.1:0-33187 GCA_948193385.1 Breynia disticha f. nivosa
AATGCATTGTTTGTAACTTTTATTATTGAGTAATAAAATTATGAGGCATTATTTTATCATATGATGTATTGACCTGTGGTATATTGTTTGATAAAATATCCAAGAATGTTGATTAACCACTTAAGGTATCAAGGTTGAGGACGTTGATAGTAGAACCTGGAAGATATGAGATTAACATTCTAAATATCCCTAGTCGCTTGTTTCTATGGGAATATAAATGAATTAAGACTAGTATGTACTTTGTAGATGATCATGTTCTACGAGTCATAGATATTCGGGATATCTAGTAAAGTGCATAGGTATAATGTAGAACATTATACTTGGAGAGCAATCACCATTTGCAATGTCAAATGTTATCCTTGGATTGGAAATCACTGTGTCTCTTGTTGTGATTTTTAGTGTACTTTGACATACGCCTAATGTGGCCGTAAAAGCTTGACAAGTATGGGTATGATTGGGTATGCTACGAATCATAATTGAGAGCAGGAGTGAAGTGAAGGGATTGACCCTCTTTATGAGAGATGATATCACTGGCCGCTTGATCGACAAGATTGGAAAGAGTGTGGCCGCACCCGAATGAAATGGTTAAGTCATTTATTTGAACTTATCAATTTTGTCATAGAGATCAAGAAAAGTGATTTAGCTTAAAATAAGGGTGTTAGCGACATGCCTTATGCTAAATCAACATATCTAGGTCAAGGGATTCAGTTGAATTGTGGTAGGGCTATTAACACCGCTCGTAAGCTATTTAATTTAGGATAATCATAGTGTCTTACTACAGACCGCTTATGATTTTTTTTTCACAAAGCCTATGATTTATTAGTTATTAAACTCATTACCTTTATTAAATATTCCTGCAGATCACACACAGATAGCAAAAATCCTAAAAGAGTAGTTTCGGTATTTCACCTTAGGTCAAAGTCCGGTCAATGGACTGGGTTGGGTATTTGGGCCAATTTTGGTAGTTGGCTCCAAGACGAATGAGAAATAATATTTCTTACATGATTTTAAGACAAATATTATTTATTAAATATGATGTCTTAAGTAAAAATATGTAAGAAATAATGAGAGAGAAAATTGAGGAGGGATGTCTTAAATTAAGACAAGACATGTCTTAAGTTAAGGCAAGGATAATTAATCCTTTTAATTATCGACACGTCTAAGGAGTTTAATTTTAAAAGGATTTTAATTTTAAACTCAAACTTAACAAGTCCAAAAGGCATTAGGATTGTTAAGTGTTTTAAGCTAGCAAATCTCTTGTCTTTAAAAAGACATAAGGTGGTTTTTCTTGTTCTTGGCTAAGAACATCCACGACATTGAAGGAGCATAATAAGAAAGGTGAGATTTTTCTTATCAAGTTTCAATCTTTATGTTTAAATCTCGCAAACCGATTGTAGCTAGCATGAATAAGATGATTTTATGTCGAGTCCTTGGCTGTTTTCTTTCGTGTTTTGAGAGTTAATTCTGCTGCCATAATATTTAAACATGTTAGAAAACCCTACAGTGGTATCAGAGCGGTTATAGTAATCACTTAATGCATGTTTTAATCAATCGGTACGAGGTTTTTTGTTAAAAAACGTGGCTGTTTTGATTAGGGCAGTAACTGGGATTAAATACTGACTTAGAACAGTAGGTTTTAATCTTAATTAATTCAAAATATGGCTGGTCATGTGTTGGTATAGTTAGATTTTCATAAAACTGAAAACTAGTTGCATAATTGGATGCTTAATGACTATTTGGGCATAATTGGGCATAGTTTTAGATCAATTATGGCTAAAATCAATTTTATGAAAATTGGGGCTGTATTTTTACTGTATAACACGTGAATTATGGTTAGGGTTTACTGTTCATATTTTATTTTAGCACTAAAATTGATAAATTCCAAAACTAGGTGCTTTTTAGGGAAATTTGATGAACTAGTGGGCTAGTTTCATTTTTTTGTATCTAAAATGACCTAAAAGGAATTTTGTAAAATTTTTGGGACCAAAATGTAATTTTGCAGTGGAAATTTCTTCTTAGAAATTTCGTATATATGTATGTATTTAATTTTTATTAAATGGCATCATATAGTTTACACTTATATTATTATTTGTGTAAAATTGTAAAGGGAAATTGAGTTTATTCAAATGTTTGCCACAAAATTAACAAGTGTTGTCCTGTGGGCTTGAGTCCATTCAATTAAGGAATGTTTTGGGCCAGCCCAAGCCCATCACTCTGTTAACTCAAGGAGCCTAAAAGGCATAGATTCCATAAAGGGCTTGGCTAAAAAACTTAAAATCAGATTTGCCATGTTTTTAGGGTTGCATTGCATTTTGTTTGAGCATGTGGGCCTCGGGCCCAGTTGAGTGTTAGAAAAACGTGTGAATGGATGAATGATTATGCATGGTGCATTCATAGGCCTTATTCATTGGGTTGTAAAGGCATAAGCCTATTTATTCTTTTATTGGGTCTGTAAAGGCATAAGCATGTTTACTTAGACTAGAATAGAATAGACTTGAAGGAAGGAGAGGCCATTGGAGATGGGCTTGAAGCCCAAGAATATACTATGTTTGCCACACTAAGCCGTCGAATCAAACAACTTAATTCCGAAAATATTAAGTTAAGCAAATTGCCTCCCTAGATTAACGATTCGCCAAGGCATCGAACATCGAAGTGTGGGCCATGCCAAAGCTGGGCACCTTAGATTTTCTTTGTGAGGCGGGGCTAAGATCGATACCTTCTATGACGCCATGTTAGAGTGTTGGTAGATTGGTGTCATGGTTAGCAAGTTTATGGTATGTTTGGACTTAAACCAGGGTCTATGACGGTGCGTCGGACCTAGGCAATCAATTGTAATTGCCCTGGCATGAAAGTGCTAGTCCCATTAGAAACCGAGAGTCATCTTTAGGGAAAAAGATGATTGGATCTTAGTTGTACGAAACGTCACTAACAAGTGGTTTATTTAAAGGGATGTTAATCCATTGTTGTGTGGGAGATCTTTTTGTTAAAAAGACCTCATAACTGACCTTGATTTTGTTTTCTTTGTAGAAAATGAATCAGAATTCGAAAAACTCGAATATTTCCTTGCGCTCAATCCTTTAAATGGATAAAATGAAGGGTAGGAAAGGAAAGACAGAAACGAGCCAAAAGCATAAGTTGGAGGTGGAACCTCAACTATGGCCCAGGGAGGTTTTCCAATCCACTTCATGGAAAGGCAAAGAAGGAAAAACCAAGGAAAAACCAAGCATAAGGGGTCGAGTCAGGCAAGTAGAGTCACACTTGAATAACATTGAGAAGCATTCGAGTCACACTCGGATCATGTTGAGTGACAATCGGATTATGCCAAGATCGGTCGATAAATGGTTAAAACATGCCAAGATGGAGTCGTGTCACAAGGATAAGGGGTTCAATCATGCCTAGACTCGATGGAGTCATGCTGAGACACGGTCGAGTCGTGCCTGGACAGGGTCGAGTCACCTCGAGATGCAGTCTTGTCACACTGAGATGTAGTCAAGTCACACATGTCTTGGGATAGGCCAAAACATGGTGTGGGTAGACTTGGATCATGCCGAGACGCAGTCGAGTTAAGCTGGGATCCTACCAAGATGCGCTTGAGTCGTACTCGGATCAATAACATACGCAGCCATGCCACGCTCAGATCACGTCGAGACCTGGTCGAGTCACACAAAGACATGCAGAAGTCACGGCGAGAAGTGTTCAAGTCACGACGAGATGCGGTCGAGGCTAGCCGAGACGCTGTGGAGTCACACTCAGTCATGCGGAGACCCAGACGAGTATTGCCATGACGGGGTTGCATCACACCAACACGGGATTGATTCACTTTAGGATGTGGTCAAGTCAAGCCTAGATAAGGTCTAGTCACTCCGAGACTATGTCGGTTACACCGAGAGTGGCATGTCGAGACGAGGTCGATTCATGCCAAGACTCGGTTGAGTTACTCTTGGGTCACACCAAGATCCGGTAGAGTAACGTCGAGAAAGGGTCTAGTCACGTTGAGACAAGGTCAAGTCTTACCAAAACAAAATCGATGCACGTCGAGGCAAGATATAAGCATGCCGAGATGTTGTCGAGTCAATCTCGGATCACACTGAGACGTAGGGGAGTCATACTCAGATTTTTCTGAGATGTGGTTGAGTCATTCGTAGATGGGGTCGAGTCTTTGTAGACGGGGTCGAGTGACATAATAATGCGGTCTTATCATACTCGGAACACTCGGAAATGCGGTACAGTCTCCCCGAGAGGGGGTCGAGCTATGTCGAGGCACGGTCGAGTCACGCTTAATCTTAGTCGATTACTGTCGAGACACAATCGAGATGTTATCTAGTCAACTCGAGACATGATTGGGTCACTCCGAGACTAGCCTAAGTCCTTTATAAATGCGGTTGAGTCATATCGATACGTGGTTGAGTTACGTTGAAAATACGTTGTGACGCGGTCGAGTAATGCTCATATTTTGTTGAGACTAGCTTAAGTCCTTCATAAATGCAGTAGAGTCTCACCGAGACGAGGTCAAGTTACGCCGAGGCACAGTCGAGTTTTGCCCGGATCACGATGTGATGAGGTCGAGTTACGCAAGGATGACTCCGAGACGCGATTTACTCATGCTCTGATCAAGTCAAGACGCAGTCAAATAACATCATGAGGGGGACATGTGATACCAAAACTTGGTCGAGTCACACTAAGACGCTGTCAAGTAAAGGTCGGATCATGTCGAGATACGGTTGAATCATGTGAAGACGAGGTTAAGTCATGGGAAGGTGCGGTCGAGTCATGTCTAGACGGAATCGTGTCATGTCGAGATTGAGTCGAGTCATGCCCTAGCCCAATAATTGTTTGATTATATTCATATGTAAGACAATTCATTCTATCTTTCAGCAATATTAGTGGGGTTTGAAAGAGTAAAATTTCGTTATGGAGTATCTAGATTTTTTTGTTGGTATATATGATACATATGCCACTAGGACCTTTGAAGCAAAAGATTTCTTTCGAAAACATCCATAGTCTGTCACTACTATGGGAATAGTATATGAATTAAGGCTAACATTCTCCTTCTGACTTAGTGGGTTCACTTCTACTGAACATAAGGGTCACATACTATTCATTCCGAGACGTTGTTGAGTCACTCTTGGATTACGTTAAAATGCGGTTGAGTCACGCTCGGATCATACCCATAAGCAATTGAGTGAAGCTCGGTTTACGCCGAGACGCGGTCTGGTCATGGTGGCTCAAGCCGAGAAATAGTCGAGTCATATCTAGATGGGGTGTAGTCACTCCAAGATGGAGTCGACTGACGTTGAGACGTAGTTGAGTCAAACCGAGACTGATTGATTCAAGCCAACATGTCAAGACACAGTCGAATCACTTTTGAGTTAAGGTGGACTCACGCCCAGACGGGTCGAGTCTCGCTGAGACAGGGTCGAGTCATACCCAGAAGGGGTGAAGTCCTATTGAAATGGGGTCAATTCACATGGAAACGAGGCGGAGTAACGACGGGACGGTGTCGAGTCATGTGAAGACGCAGTAAAGTCACACTCAGATCCTACATGACATTCTCGAGTCACACTCGAATCCCACAAGATGCAGTCGAGTCACACCCGGATCACGTCAAGACAAGGTAAATCTCCATCGGATACCGTCGAGACGCGATCGAGTCACGCTTGCATCCCAGTGAGACGTGATCGAGTAGCATTCAAACAAGTAGAGACGCAGTCTTGTCACGCTCAAATCACTCTGAGATGTGGTCGAGTCCCTATCAAATCACGCCCGAACATGAACGAGTTAAGCTTAGAGTAAGATGAGAAGTGGTCATGTCATGCTCCGTTCTTGTCAAGACATGTTCGAAAAAAGCTCAGATCATGCCGAGACGCAGTTGAGTTATAATAGCAGCATGCCGAGATATGGTCGAGTAGCACTATGATCAAGCCGAGACGCGAACAAGTCATACTGAGATATGATCCAGTCAAGCCTCCAAAATGCATTGGCGTCATTTTGAGACACAATCTTGTCATGGTGATACGCGGGCAAATCATGCCAAGATGGGGTCAAATCTAACAGAGATGCGGTCGAGTTTTGTCAAGACGTGATTGAGTCAGGTCAAGACGTTTTTGAGTCATGACCGAATCAGACCAAGACGTGGTATGCTGACGCTCATACAGGGCAGAGTCTTGCAGAGATGGGATCGTGTCAAGCCAAGATGCTATCAACTCAGGCAAAGTCGCGGTCGAATCAAGCCAAGACGCGATCGAGTCACGCTGAGGTGGGATCTAGTCATGTCGGGAAATCGTCGTTTTATGCTAAGACATGGTCAAGTCACCTAATACTACAGTAGTCTCACGTTTAGATGGGATTGAGTTATGCCAAAATGCAATCGAGTCACACTAATATAGCGCGCAGTCATGCTCGCATCACATCTTGATACAGTCATGCTCGCATCACATCTTGATACAGTCAAGTCACACTCGAATCTTTTGGATCTCTCAAACACAGTTGAGTCACGCTAGGGTCATGTCGAGACGTGTCGAGTCACTCTTAGATCAAGTCGAGACGTGGTAGGGCCACTCTCATATAACACCAAGATAAGTTCAAGACATGTCGAGACGAGGCCTAGTCACGTCGAGATGGGTCGAGTCATGGCTAACCTAAATTGAGTCGCACTGATATAAGGCATACTCACAATAAGATCAGGCCGATACGTGGTCGAGTCACACCTAGACAGGTCAAGTCACGCCGAGATGAGGTTTTGATGCGATCGAGTGACCTCAAAACGTAGTCGAGTTAGGTCAAGTCAAGTTGAGACACAGTCGAGTCTTGATGAGTCGTGCTCGATCATGTCGAGACATGGTCGAGTCATGTAAAAACAAGGTATAGTCACACTGAGACAGGCTCGAGTCACGTTGAGATAGCATAGAGTCACGTTGGGATGTGGTTGAGTTATGTCGAGTCACCCTAAGACGTGGTTGAGTCACACTGAGATGCGGTGGACTCATGCAGGGATCACGTCGAGACATGGTCTAGTCATGTCATGACGGGGTCGAGTCACTCTTAGAGCACACTGAGATGTGAGTTTAGTCACTCTCGGATACCACTGGAACGTTGTGGAGTCACACTCGGACTGCATCACAGGGCGGTCGAGTTACGATTGATCTCGTCGGGCCGCAGTCCAGCCACCCTTTGATCACAACGGTTCAGAAAAGAGTCACACTCGAATTACATCCAAACGCTATCGACTCACGCTAAGACGCAGTTGAGTCATTGTCGTAAAGGGTCGAGTCAGATGGAGACAAGGTGAACTCACGCTGAAACAGGGTTGAGTCATACCGATATGTAGTCGAGACCCAGTTGAGTCCCCCTAATACTTGGTTATGTTAATTCGAGACGCAATTAGGTCATGCTTGGAAATGGTCGAGTCATGCTCTAATCATGATAAATGCAGTCGAGTCTTGATAGGATCATGCCAAGTCTGGATTGAGTCACGCATGGAGAATGCTTAGACGTGATCGAGTCAAGCTTGGATCATGCGTAGACAGGATCATGTCATGCTCAGATCACGCTGAGACACGACCGAATCACAATAAGATCACATCGAGTCTCGCCCACACGCGGTCGACTCTTTCTCGAATCCCATCGAGATGTGGTCGAGTAACGTCACGTTGAGGCAAAGTCGAGTAAGGTTGAGACGCGGTCGAGTCTCGCTGAGACAAGGCTTGAAAAGGACGAAATAAAGGTGTTTGGGAGGTGATATGATGTGTTTATATATATATATATGGAAGGCTAAGCATGAGGTGGCACGTGCTTAAGAGGCACTGTTTGACTTTTCTTCTTCTTTTACTTAATGATGAAGCATTACAATTCAGATCATCATAATGGGCTTTAATAGTTGGGTAAAGGTTTAATATGTTTATATTATAAGCCCAATACAATTTACTATTTACAATTTACTATTCTTTCTATGTATACTTAATCTATATACACCAAAATGATAAATGCAAGGTGGATACTAAATAAGTTTGAATGATGCAACCAATGTATGAAAATGTATGCTCTTATGAATGATTTCTGGTCATTACTGTGACAATCTCCCCTCCTTAAAGAATTTTGTGCTGAAATTCAATACCTGAATTTGAAAATAGATGCGTAGATGGGTTGGAGTCATGCTCAGATAACCTCAAGACACGGTCAAGTCACGCTCGGATCACGTCAAGACATGGTCAAGTCAAGATTGAATCAGATTGAGATGCTATCGAATGACATCGAGACGAAATCGATTGATGCCGAGAAGGCGTAGGGTTAGGCAAGTAGAGTCACACTCGAATAGCGCTTAGATGTGGTAAAATCACGCTCAGATCACGTCTAGTGACGCTTGGATCTCGCTAAGATTGATCGAGAAGTTGTTCACTCGTGCCAAGATGGGGTCGTGTCACAATGATACAGGTCAAGTCAAGCTTGGATCCTTCTGTGAATGCTTCAGTCATGCTCGGATCAAGCTCAGAGGAGGCTGCATCACACTCAGATCATACAAAGATGTGGTCGAGTCATGTCCAAACAAAGTTGAGTTACGCCGAGACGGCCGAGTCTCATGAATTCATACTGAGACTAGTCGATTCACGATAAGCCGCAGTTGAGTCATGCTCAAATAACATGAGGCTCTGTCTAGTCACGCCGAGACATTGTCGAGTAACGCCTAGATATTTCAGAGTCACGCTGAGACACACTCGAGACGAGGTGGAGTCATAGAGAGAAGGGAGAGAGTCACACCAAGACGCAGTCGTGTCACGTACAGAGGGGCTCTAGTCAAGCTTGAATCATGCAAAGACGCAGTCAAGTCATGTCCGAGCACGCCAAGATGCGGTCGGCTAATGTTCGAAATGTGCCGAGAAGCGGTTGAGTCTTACTCAAATCTGGTCAAGACGAGTTCTAGTAGCACCGAGATATGGTCAAGTCACCTCGAGACACGGTCAAAACACTTTGAGACTCAATTGAGTGAGATAGAAAAGGCTTCAAGTCACACCGAGGAGTAGTCGAGTCACACCAAGATGTGGTCAAGTCTTGCCGAGACACAGTCGGGTCTCGCTTGGATCATGCCAAGACCTGGTCGAGTAATGCCATGACAGGGTCGCATCACATGGAGACAGGATTGATGCACGTCAAGATGGGGTTAATTCATGCCGAGATGGGTTCTAGCCACGCTGATAGCGGTTGAGACACGTTCGGATCACACCAAGGCGCACTCAAATAACAATGACTTAGTGGGTTCACTCCTACTGAACATAAGGGCATGGCATGTTACTCAAAACTCATAGATACATGTCTACGTCGTGGTATTTGGTTTAATCCTGGCAAAGAGAACAAGTACATTGTTCAGTGTCATAAGTAATTCTCATGTGAAAGTCTTATATCGGAGTTCTTAGACCTGAAATTTGTACGAAACTCTAGATAGATTTTTATATACTTCAATCAACATCTAAGTTGCCCATAAAAGGGTGACGAGTCATAACTAATTCTCATCGTTTCACGTTGACATTCCACCAAGATGGGGTCGTGCCAAAGTCGAATCAGGCCGAGATGCGATAAAGTCATGCAGACACGGGATCTAGGGGCAGTGAAGTCACGCCGAGACATGGTCGAGTTACGCCGCCATGCAGTCAAGTCTCGCTTATATCACACCGAGACACGGTCGAGTTGTGCTAAGATAGGGTCGAGTTGCTCCGAGATAGGGTCGACTCACGCCAATAGGCAGTCGAGTCATGCTGAGAAACTGTTTTGACATACCGAATCAGAGTTTTTTTTGATAACGTCGAGATGCAGTCGAGTCAAATCGAGACTTAGTCAGGTCACACTTAGATCCCACCAAGACACGACCGAGTCAAGATCGGATCACGTGGAGACACGGTCGTGTAACCCTCTGATCCAATCGTGACGAGGTCGAGTCATGCTCGGATTACGTCGAGACACAATCGACTAACCAAAGACACAGTAAAATCATGCTCGGACCACACCGAGACACGGTCAAATCACTTTCAAATCACGCCAAGATGCAATTAGTCTACTTCGGATCCGACCAACACGAGGTCGAGTCTATCTCACATCACGTTAGGACACCGTCGAGTCACTCTCAGATCACGTCGAGCCGGGGTTGTGATGCAGTCAAGTTATGCTCGAATTATGTTAAGACACGGTCTAGTCAGCTCCGATAAATCCAAGACGCGGTGGAGTCACGCTTGGATGGCGCCAAACGTGGTTGAGTCACTCTTGAAACTCAGCGAGGCAGGTAAATTCATGCTTGGATCGTGGCGAGACGGGGTCTAGTTAGGATCAAATTAGGGAGAGACGGGGTCAAGTTACCGTCAGATCACGGTGCAATGTGATCGAGTAAGGTTCAGTAATGGCGAGATGTAGTTGAGTCAAAGTCAAATTGCGGTCAGACATGGTGGTTTGACACTCGAATCGCTGCTAGTGGGGGTATAGTCACGCTCGGATAACGACGAGACGACGACCAGTCACACCCGAATTACATCAAGAGATTGTTGAGTCTCGCTGGGATCGCGTTGTGACAAGGTCCTGTCTGATCGCATCTAGATGGGGTCGAGTCTTGCTCGCATTGCATCGAGAGAGCGCCGAGTTACGCTCGGATTAGATCGAGGTGACTCAAGTCACACTTGGATAGCATCGAGACGTGACCGTGTAAGCTCGAATAACGCCTACACGCAGCATATTCACACCGACACGTAATTGCGATGCAGTCGAGTCACATTGAAATGCGATCGACTCATGCTCAGATCCCATCGAGAAACGATATAGACACACTTGGATCACTTTGAGACGCAGTCATGTGAGTTGAGATCACGACGAGATGCAGTCTAGCCATGCTGGGATCATGCCGAGACACGGTTGAGACTCGTCGATATGGAGTTGAAAAACGTAGAGACATGGTTGAGTCACACTCGTATTACGCCGAGATGGGTTGAGTAACGTCGAGACGCAATGGAGCAACACCGAGATGCAGTAGAGCTGTGCTCGAATCACGCCAAGCCAAGAATGGGTAACGTCGACAGGAGCTTGACTCACATCGAGACGGGTGGGGTCATCCTCAGATCACGCCGAGATGCAATTGCTAACACTCGGATTATGTCGAGATGCAGTTGAGTCAAGCTCAGATCACTCTGGATGGCGTGGGGTCATGCTCTATTCATGCCGAGACGTTGTCCAGTCATTCATGGATGACATTGAAATGCGGTTGAGTCACCTTGGATCACACCAATTGAGTGAAGCTCAGTTCACGTCGAGACGCGGTGAGGTCAAGCTGAGAAAGAGTCAAGTCCTAACAGTATCAGGTGTAGTCAATTTGAGATGGGGTCGACTCACGTTGAGACATAGTTGAGTCACACTAAGGCAGGGTCGGGTCACGTCGAGACCGAGTCGAGTCTCACTAAGAAGGGGCGAGTCCTGCCGAAATAGGGCCGAGTCACATGGAAATACAGTCGAGTCACACCGAGACAGTGTTGAATTACGCTGAGATGTAGTCAAGTGACACTCAGATCTCATGTGACACTCTTGAGTCACGCTCGAATCCCACAAGAAGTGGTCGAGTCAAACTCGAATCACGTCGAGGCATAGTTAAGTCCCCGTTGGATACCATAGAGACGCAGTCGAGTCACACTTGTATCCCGTTGAAATGCAATCGAATCACATTCATATCAAGTATAGACGTGGTCGTGTCATGCTTGGATCACTCCAAGATGCGGTTGAGTCCCAATCGAATTATACCCAAACACGATCGAGTCACGCTCGCAGTAAGATGAGATGTGGTAATGTCATTCTCAGATCCTTTCCAGACACGGTCGAATAAATCTCAGATCACGCTGAGATGTGATTAAGTCATGTTCAGATATTGCAAAGACGCGATTGAGTTATGCTAGGAGCACACTAAGACGTGCTAATATTGGATCGAATCACATCGGGACGCGGTCGAAGAACACCTAGATGGCATTGAGTCGTGCTTAGATGCAGTCAAGTCTTAATGAAACGGTTGATCACGTTGAGTCGCAGTGAAGTCTTGTCCCTCGACATGACATCACTAGGTCGATTCACACCAAGACAAGGTTGTGCCTTTCACATATCATTTCAAGATGCAATTGAGTCACGCTAAATCATGTTGAGATGTGGTGGACTCACGCTGGGATCACACCTATACGCAGTCGAGTCATGCTTAGACGGGTCAAATCACGTTGTGATGGGGTTGGGATTAGGTCGAGTCAACTCGAACTATAGTCTAGTCACAATCATATCCGACCAGGACGCTATCGAATCACGCAGGACCCCGCTGCGATGCGGTCGAGTTATGCTGGATCTCCCCGGGTTGTGGTCTAGTCACGCGCGGATCACTATTAGACGTGATCCAATCACTTGAATCACAGCAAGGCACAGTTAACTCATGCAGAGACCCAGTCGAATCAATTCTGATATAGGGTGGAGTCAAACAATGACACGGTTGAGTCATGCTTGTCGAGACACGATTAAGACCCGATCGAGTCACGGCAAGATGGCAATAAAACCAAGACACGGTTGAGTCAAATGGAGACACGGTTGAGTCATGCTCGGATAACGAGGTGAGTTGGAATTACAATAATGCACAGTCAAGTCATGCCTATACGTTGTAAATTCACGCTAAGACGGTCTGTCATACTGACATGCAATCATGTCCGACCGAGGTGGTGTCACACCGATACGAGGTGGTGTCACGTCAAGACACGGTCGTGTCCCATCGAGACGCGATCGTGTAACTCTAAATAGGGGGTTGAGTCACCTGAGACGGGGTTGACTCAAGTAGATACGAGGTGTAGTCAAGTTGAGAGGCGATCAAGTCACGTCGATACACAGTTGAGCAACCCCGAGCTCTGATCAAGTAACATCGAGACAGGACAAGTTATGTCGAAATGCAGTTGAGTAACACCTAGAAGGGGTGGAGTGATGCTCGGGTCATACTAAGATGTGGTTACGTCACGCTCGAATCACTCCTAGTACGTGATCAAATCAGGTTTTGATCACGATGAGACGCGATCAAGTCAAGCTAGGATCATGGTGAGAGGCAATCGAGTCACGCTCGTTCCATGGTGAGGAATGGTCGAGTCACCCCAAACACCACCCTGGAGTGGTCGAGTCACGTTTGAATCACACCGAGACGAGATCGAATCACGTCGAGATGCGGTCCAGTCCCATTGAGATTGGGTCGTCACGGCGAGACGGGTCCAATCACGCCGATATACGGTGTGGCCTCATTGAGACGATTTCTAGTCATGCAAACACAAGGTGGAGATGCGGTCGTGTCATGATGAGATGATGTCGAGTCACATCGGGACTCAATGGAATCAGTTCGAGACGTAGTCGAGTCAACCCGATACGTAGTAGAGTCAAACCAAGTAGTACTAATCGAGATAGGGTCGAGTCATGCCGAGACGGGTCAAGTCAGGCTAAGATATGGTCAATACACGGTCAAGTCATGACAAGACATGGTCGAGTCACTCCAAGATGTGGTCGAGTCACCCCAACACATCATTGAGCCACACCAGACGGGGTCGAGTCACGCAGTGATGAGGTGGAGATGCGATCCAGATACGGCTGAGTCATGCCATGATATAGTCGATTCATGCATGAATCATGCTGAGATGTGGGCTAGACAAGACCCAGTTACAGCAGACCCCACTGGGTCACGGTTGTCACGCTCAGATCACGACACGATGTGATCGAGTCACAATTGGATAGTGTCAGGTGCAGTCGTCTCACGCCAAGATATAGTTGAGGCAATGTCGAGATAAGGTCAAGTCACAAGGAGACGCGGTTGGACCAAGTCGAGGTAGTGTCAACACGCAGTCGAGACGCGGTCGATTCATGCCGAGACAGGATCAAGTCAAAAAGATACGCAGTTGACTCATGGTCGAATCACAATGAAATGCGGTTGAGTCTAAATCATATCACGACCAAGACTAGGTCGAGTCAAACTTGGAGAATGCCGAGACATGATTTAGAGAAGTTTGAATCTTGTGGAAACAGAATTGAGTAATGCTCCAATCCTACTAAGACACGACCAAGTCACGCTCGGATCACGTCCAGATGTGACCGACTCATGATAGGATCCCGTCGAGAGACGGTCAAGATACTTCGAGACGCGATCGAGTCACTATCCAATCATATCGAGACAAGTAGAGTATTATTGAGACATGGTTGAGTCTCGTCAAGACACAAATCAGTCCCTCTCAAATCACGTTGAGACGTGGTCGAGTAATGTTGAGACACGATCGAGTCAAGCCGAGACATTCTCGAGTCACGCGGAGACATTGTTGAGTCATGTCGAGCTGTAGTTGATTGACTTCAAGATGGGGTCGAGTCAAGCTCTGATGACGGGAGATGCGATCGAGTCAATCACGGATCCCTCCAAGACATGGTTGAGTCATGCTAAAAAAATCTGACACGCGATCAAGTCACGCGCAGATCAGGCCGAGATTGGGTAGTGGCAAACTGAGACACATTGGAATCATGGTCATATCACGGCAAGACAAGCTCGAGTCATGCCGAGTGACAGTCGAGTTAGTCTTGGATCACGGCGAGGGACGCTCAAGACTGGCTTGGAACACACCTAGACGTGGTCAAGTCAGCATTTATTAAGCAGAGACGCAGTCGAGTCAAGCTCAGTTATTGCCAAGACTCGGTCGAGTTAAGCTTAAATCACTCAAGCCGTAGTCAAGTCTCGCTCAGAACGAGTAGAGAAGAAATCCAGTCATGCTGAAATCATGTCGAGACATCGTATTGTCACACTAGAATAGCAAGAAAAAGCAGTCGAGTCACCATTGGATCATTTCAAGATACAGTCAACTCACCCTCAGATCCTGCCAAGATGCGGTCGAGTTAAGCTTGCATCACGGCGATAAGAATTTAGTCACGCTTGGAATACACTCCTAACACTTTGGCTTAAGCTGGAATCGTGCGAGACATCGTCGGGTCATTCTAAGATCACGCCGAGACGAGACTGAGTTGAGCCCAGATCACACTGAGATGCAGTAGTCATAATGGGATAATATCTAGAGGCCGTCGACCCACGCTGAGACACGATTGAGTTACGCTGAAATGGGCTCGAGTCACGTCAAGGCGTGGTCGTGTCACGCAGTGAAGCGTTCGTGTCATGCTGAAATGGGGTCAACATGCCACGAGACGAGGTCGAGTCACACTGAGACATTATTGAGCCATACTGAGATACTGTTGGGTCATGCTGAGACGTTGTTGAGTCACGCTGGAAACACGCCGAGACATAGTGTAGTCACGCCGAGGCACGGTCGAATCACACTGAGTCGCGGTCAAGTCATGTCGATACGCTGTAGAGAAATGCCAAGGTGAGGTCGAGTCTTAAAGAGATGGGGTTGTGTCAGTGTGAGATGGGTTCGTGTCATGTCGAGACGCGATCGAGTTACGTCAAAACAAAGTTGAGTCATCTCGTATCACACCGATACACGACTGAGTTTTGCCGAGACATGGTCGAGTCACCTCATTACATGATCGAGTCACACCGAGATGTGGTTGAGTTACGCCTAGATGCGATCAAGTCACGCTGATATGCAAACTAGTAACGCTGTGATGGGGTCGACGCACACAAAGACGTAGTCGAGTCACGTATATACGAATGGGGTCACGCTCTGATCATGTTGAGATGCACTCGAGCAAGCTTCAATCACACTGAGATGAAGTTGAGTCACGTCGAGATGGTATCAAGTCAAGCCTTGATAAAGTACGTCACGCTGAGATGCGGTGGGGTCACGCTATGATAGGGTCGAGTTAGGCTGATATGTTGTTGAGATGCGGTCGACTGACCTCATTACATGATCGAGTCACACCGAGATGGGGTTGAGTTACGCCTAGATGCGATCATGTCGAGACGCGATCGAGTTATGTCAAAACAAAGTTGAGTCATCTCGTACCACACCGATACACGAGCGAGTTATGCCGAGACGTGGTCGAGTCACCTCATTACATGATCGAGTCACACCGAGATGGGGTTGCGTTACGCCTAGATGCGATCAAGTCACGCTGATACGCAGACTAGTAACGCTGTAATGGGGTCAACACACACTAAGACGCAGTCGAGTCACGTATATACGAAGGGAGTCACGCTCTGATCACGTTGAGATGCACTCAAGCAAGCTCCAATCAAGCCGAGATGCGGTGGGGTCAGGCTACGATAGGGTCGAGTTAGGCCGATATGTTGTTGAGATGCGGTTGAGTCATACGAAGAGGTGGTGAATCATATTAGGATGCAATGGAGTCACATTGAGACGTGGTCGAGTCAAGCCTAGGCAGGGTCGACTCACATTGAGATAAGGTCGACACGCTGAGATAAAATCGAGTCATCCTAAAACCTAGTCAACTTACGCCGAGACGAGGTAGAGTCACACTCGGATCACGACGATATGCGATGGAGTAAACCTTGAATCACACCGAGATGCGGTAATGCTCGGATCATGCTAATATGTGGTCTACATAACCACGGATCACATCGAGAAAGGGTTGAGTCAGCTGCTCAGATTGCAACGAGGTCTCACTCGGATAACTCCGAGATGCACTCAAGTCATTCTTATATCATGCCGAGACGCAGGCGAATGAAGATAGAATCATGCCGAGACAATGTGGAGTCACGCTCAAATCACGCAAAGACAGAGCTGAGTCAGGCTTGGATCCCGTTGTGATTTTGTTGAGTCAATCTCGTATCATGCCAAGACGTTGTCGAGTTAGGCTCAAGTCATACGGAGATCCAATCGTGTTAGGCTAAAATTAGGCAAAGACGCGGTAAAGTCACGCTTGGAACCCAACAAGAAGAGGTCGAGTCACCCCCAGGTAAAGTGATAAAGCAGTCAACTCATGACGAGAAGTGGTCGAGTCATGCCGCAATGCAGTCGAGTCAAACCAATATGCGGTACAGACATGCTGAGACGTGGTCGATTCATACAAAGAGGGGTCGTGTCACATCGAGTCGAGGTCGATTCACCTTTAGCCACAGTTGAGTGGCTCTGAGATGGGGTTGATTTATGTAAAATCACGCTGAGACCCGGTAGTGTCCAGCAAGGATAAAACTAAAAAGCAATTGAGTCATGCTAACTCATGGTCAAGTCACAGTCGAATCAACCTAGGATGCGATCGAGTCCACTCAGATCACATTGAGGCACATCGAGTTACATCAAGACAGGGTCAAGCCAAGCTTAAATGAGGTCAAGTCACATGCAGAGGCACTCCAAACTTGTTGAGACACAATTGTGTCAAGCTCGAAAAAAGCTAAGACGCGGTCAGTGACATCGAGACGGCTCAAGTCATGCCAAGATGGGGTTAAGTCACGCCAAGATGTCATGAAGATGGTATCAAGTCACGTCGAGACTAGGCTTGTCCCTCTAGTACGCAATTGAGACATGCTGGGATGACATTGAAACACAGTCGAGTAACCCTGAGCTGTGGTAGAGTCACACCGAGGCGAGGTCAAGTCACACTGTGACGGTGTCTACTAACGTGGAGAAAAGGTCGAGTTGCACCGAGACTTGGTCGGGTTACAACGAGACGTCATCGAATCACGCCTAAACAAGGTCGAGTCACGACGGGACAGGGTCAAGTCACGGGACAGTGTCGAGTCATGGGACAGGGTCGACTCGCACCTAGACGAGGGCGAGTTATGCCGAGACGCGGTGTAGTCAATTTGAGACAAGGTGATGTCACTACAAGATGTGGTCCAGTAACGTTTGGTACGATTAAGTCATGCCCAAATTAAGCCAAGAAGTGGTTGAGTTATGCTCAAAGCAAGTCGAGACGTGATCAAGTGCCTCTCGGATCCTACTAAGACGAGGTCGAGTCAAGCTTGGATTATGCCGAGATATGATTGAGTCACGTTCGGATAATATCAAGATGTGGTCGAGTCCTGATTAGATCCTGTCTAGATGCTGTCGTGTAATGTTTGAAGTATCTCGAGAAGCATTGAGTCAAGCTCAGATGATGGTAAAACACGATTGAGTCATGCTTAGATCATATCGAGAAGCGGTCGAGTCCCACTAAGATCGAAATGCAATTGAGTCACGAGCGATACAATTTAGCCACACCGTGAAGTTGTTAAATCATTCTCAAATCACACCGATAGTTGGTGTAGTCATGCTGAGATTAGTTAAAGACATGTCATTATAGGATGGAGTCATATTGAGACGCTATTGAGTAATGTGAAGACGTTGTCGAGTAATGCTAAAATGAGGTCGAGTGTTGCCAAGGTGCGGTTGAGTCGCGCTGAAAAGTAGTTAGTTATGCTGAGACAAAGTCTAGTCAAGTCACAGTAAGACTAGGTGGACTCACGCTCAGACCACGCCGGGTCACGTCGTATCCCTCCGACACACAATCAAGTCAGGCTCTTCTCACACCAAATTCAGTCGGGCCAGGCTAGGGTCACGTTAAGACAAGGTCGAGTCACCCTCTGATCCCACGAGACAGTGGGATCATGTCGAGATGGTGTTATGTCACGCTAACGCGGGTCAGACGTGATCGAGTCACACCAAGACACGGCAGAGCGCTGCCAAGCTGTGACCGAATCATGCGAGACAGTTTCAATTGACATCGAGACAGGATCGAGTCACGAAGAGATGTAGTTGAGTCGTGCCAAGACACGGCCAAGTCAGGCCGAGACGGGGTCGAATCACTCCTATACAAGGTCAAGTCGCGTAGAGACATGGCCGAGTCTTGATGAGATACGCTCATTCTCAGCGAGACACAGATGACCCTTGTCGAGGCGGGGTCGATAAAACACGAGACAGGCTGGAGTCACGACGAGATAGGATAGAGTCCTGCCGAGATAGGATCGAGTTAAGCCGAGACGCAGTCTAGTCATGCTGAAATGGGGTCTGGTCATTCTTAGTTCATGTCGATACGTGATTGAATCATGCTTGAGTCAATCTTTAATAAGGTCGACATGGGGTCGAGTCACGCTCGAATCTTATCTAAACGCAGTTGAGCCTCTCCAAGAAGGGATCATGTCATGCCATGATGCAGTGAGTCATGTCGAGATGTGTCGATTCATAACGACATGCGGCCTATATGCAATTGAGTTAGTCTAAGACAGGTTAAGTCACGTGGAGATACTGTTGAGTAATGTGGAGATGCGGTTAAGTCATGTTAAGATGCGGTCCAGTCATACAGAGAAACGGTTGAGTCATGCATAGTTAGGGTGGAGTCACACACAGACAGGGTTGAGCCACACTAAAATGATATCGAGCCACATCGGAACATCTTCAAGTCATGCTCGTATCACACCGAGATAGGGTCGGATCACACCGTGACGCGATGGAGTCACACCCTCATGTGGTTTAGTCACGCCGTGATGTAGTCAATATGCAGTCGAGTTGCCTAGACACATGGCCATTTCTTGAAGAGAAAAGGGTCGAGTCACGGTAAGACTGGGTCGTGTGACTCTCAGATCATGCTGAAACGGCGTCGGGTCACACCGAGACTCAAAAGAATGACGCCTTAATGAATTCGAGTAGTGTAGAGACGTAGCCAGGACACGTTCGAGTCTCCCCAAGACGTGGTCTAGTGATGTTGATATGGGATCGAGTCACAACAAGGCGTTGTCGAGTCATACTTGACTCAAGCCGAGACACGGTCGAGTCATGCCCGATCACATTGAGATTTCGTCGAATCACATTTAGATCACATCGAGACACGATCGAATCTTGCTCGTTCCCGGCGAGATGCGGTCGAGTCAACCTCAAATCACTCTTAGAGGAGATCCAGTCACACTTACATCACATCGAAATGTGGTCAAATCAAGCCTAGACGAGTCAAATCACGTCGAGATGGGGTAGACTGAAGAGGTGACGCGGTCAAGTCACACCTCGGATCACACCGAGAAGCAGTCGAGTCAAGCAAACACGTTCTCGAGTCTCGCCGAGACAGAGCTATGTTAAGCCGAGATGAGATCGTGTCATGCCAAGACGTGCATGAGCGACATTGAGATGTGGTCGAGTATTACTCATATCACACCGAGATGTAGTCGAGTCACGCCACAATGTTGAGTCATGCTCTGATCCAGCCGTGACACGGTCGATTCACGCTTGGTTCCCATGGAGATTCGATCTCATTCAGCTCGGATCATGCCAAAATGCAATCGATTCACGATCGCATCACACTGACTCAGGGTTGACTGACCCTGGATCACGAAAAGAGACAATCGAGTCGTGTTGAGACACATTCGAGTCATGCCAAGGCAGGATCAAGTCAGTCAAGATGGGTTGAGTTAGGCCAAAATGAAGTCGAGACGAATTAGAGTCATGCCGAGACATGGTCAATTCAAGTCAAGACAGGGTCGAGTCACATCGAGATGCAGTGGATTCATGCTCGAATCATGCCGGGACGTAGTCAAGTGTCGCTGACACACGGTTGAGTCACGTTGAGAAAAGGTTTGAACGCGATTGAGTCATCCCAAGCAACAATTGAGTCACTCCAAGGTGTGATCGAGTCACGTCTAGATGCGATCGAGTCAGGCTCGAATCACTGCGAGATGCAGTCTAGTTGCTCTCGAATTCTACTGAGATGCAGAAAAGTCATGCCCAGATCACGGCGAGACGCGATCGATCCATGCTCAGACAAAGTTGAGACAGGGTCGGCTCACTCCGAGATGCAGTCGAGTCATGCCGAAATGGGATCAATTCACACGGAGATGCAGTTAATGCGCACCGAGACGGGGTTGAGTGATGCTGATAGTAGTCTAGACAAGCTGGAGACACGCCAAGAAGAGGTGGATTTCCTCCGAAATGGGTCGTGTAATGTCGAAACAGGCTCGAGTCACTCGTAGACATTGTCCTGATCAGATCACGCACAGACTCGGTCGAGTCACGGTTGGAGCATGTTGAGATGCGATCAAGTCAAGCCCGGATTATCTAAAAAGGTCATCGAGTCACCCCTGATATGCATTAGGTCAACTGAGATGCAGTCGAGTAACGCTTAGATGTGGTCGAGTTATTTCCAAATGTGGTTAAGTTGTGATCGGATCATACAGAGATGTCGTTATGCCACGCTAAGACGAAATCGTGTCACGAAAAGCCACGGTCGAGATGCGGTTGTGTAATGCCGACATACTGTTCAGCCACTCCGAGACGCAGTTGATTCACTCTGAGACAAAGTCGAGTTACGTCGACATGTGGATGAGCCACGCTCGGGTCACGCCAAAACAAGGCAGAGACGCTGTCGAGTCACCTTGAGAGACGTTTGAGTCATACCGAGACTAGCCATTCGAACACGGTGTTGAGTCTCATAGAGATGTGGTCGAGTCATACTGGAAGGCAGTCGTGAGTTGGTCGAGTCTCACTCAGATCACGTCGAGAGGCGGTCGAGTCACATTGAGATGCACAATCACAGCAAGACACGCTCGATTCATGGTAAGATGAGGTTGACTCGTTTAGGAATAGAGGAGTCATGCCGAGAGGCAGTCGAGTCACGTTAAGGCCCGATCTAGTCATGCTCAGATGTGATGAGTCACGTTGAGATGGGTCGAGACATTCTAAGTACAATAATGTCACGCTAAGACGCTAAGAGATGGTTAAGCCACATCAAAATGCAGTTGAGTCATGCTTGAATCCCACAAATACGTAGTCAATCCACACTTGTTTCCCGTCATGATAGGCCGAGTCATGCCCGGGATGACATCAAGTCATACTGAGATGCAATCGAGTCATGCTGTGACGAGATGGAGTCATGCTCTGGTCCTCCCGAGAGACGGTCAAGTAACCCTTGTTTCTCGTCAAGATGCGGTCGAATCATGCTCGGATCACGCTAGGATGCGGTGAGCCATGCTCGGATCACGTCGAGACATAGTTGTATCCAGTCGAAAACAACCAGGACGCGGCCAGGTCATGTCAAAGCGTGGTCAACACGCAATTGAGTCAGGTGAGATTCAATTGTGAAACACTTGGATCTTGTCGAGACCCTGTCCAGTAACACCGAGACGAGGTTGAGCCGCACCGAGAAGGGGTTAAGTCACGTCGAGACATGATCCATTCTGGTCGAGATTCGATCACGTCATGCTCAAATCCCATTGAGACGCGGACGAGTCCCGATCATATCATGCTTAGGCAGGATCGGGTCACACTCTAAGCATGCCGAGACGATGTCAAGTTAAGCTCGGATCACACTGAGACACGTCCGAGAGGCTCCCATCAGGTCGAGATGCAATCGAGTCACGCTTAGATCTCACCGAGACGTGGTCAAGTCAGTCAAGAAGTGGCTGAGTCACTCTCTGAGACGCGGTAAGGTCACGCTGAGATATTGTCTTGTCATGCGGAGAAGGGGTCGAGTCATGTCTACATAAGGTGAAGTCATGTCAAGACAGGGTAGAGTCACCCCAAGATGATGTTAAGTCACGTCGAGATGCGATCCAGTCACTCAAAGATGGGGTCATGTCTTGTTAAGACGAGGTCCAGCCGCGCCGAGATGCATTCTAATGATGCGTGTGAAAGAGCTGTGTCAAGGTAAGAAATGGTCGAGTGCCCTCGAGAAGGGGTGGAGAGATAGCAAGACGAAGTTGATTCCTGTTGAGAGGCGATCGAGTCACACTCTGTTCATGGCGATATGTAATAGAGTGACGCTCTATTCAGGCTGAGACGAGGTCAAGTCACACTCAGATCGTGGTTAGATGTTTTCGCATCTAGCTCTTATCACGCCTAGGCGCGATCGAATTACGCTAAGACATGGTTGAGTCACGCCAATAAGCGACCGAGTCACAATGGGATCATGGCTAGAAGAGGTTGAGTCATGCCAAGACAGGGACGAGGTAACACTAAGACGCAGTCGACTCAAGCTCGGTCACCTGAGATGGGGTTGAGTCACGGAAAAACAGGCATGAGGCAAGAGAAGTCGGGGTCGAGTCATTCGAAGACACAATTGAGTCATGCAGATATGCAGTATAGTCACGCTCGTATTACATTGAGACAAAGTTGTGTGACATCTAGACAAGGTTGAGTCATGCTAATACGTGATTGGGCCACGCCAGGACGCGATCGAGTCATGTCGAGATAGGGTCAAGTCAGGTCGAGATGGGTCAAGTCACATGAACATCATGTCAAGACCAGGACGAGTCAACCTCGGATCCTGCTGAGACCAGATCACATCGAGGTAACTTAAGGTGATTTCAGTCACATCGAGATTCAGTTGAGTCATGCTCAGATCACCTTAGGACACAGTCAATCCACGCTCAAATCTCGTAGAATCGATCACGTCGAGGTACGCCGATATGGGGTCGATTCATGCCAAAATGAGATTGAGTCCTAATTAGATCATAACAATATTCTGTCAAGTCTAGCAAAAACGGGGTCATGTTACATCGCGACAGGTTCGAGTCATGTCGAGACGTGTACTACTCTCGTGGAGACGCACTACCGTCACAGTGAGATAACGCCGAGACTCATGCAGACACGGTCCAGTCACGTTAACACGCGATCGAGTCATGCTGAGACTGGGTCGAACCAAGCTGAGACGCAGTGGAGTCACGCCGAGATGCTACCATTTAATGCAGACAAGAAATAGATTCACGAGCACATCACGTCGAGATGTGGTAGCGTGACACAAAGGCCCCAGTGAAATACGCTAAGATGCAGTCGAGTCAAGCTGAAACACTAGATTCTTGCTGAGATGCAGTTGAGTCTTGCTTGGATTCATCCGAGACGCGGTCATGTCAGTCTCAGGTAATGTTGAGAAGCAGTTGAGTCACCCTCGAATTTTGTCGAGACATGCCGAGATGCGATTGAGTCGAGCTCGAATCGTACAGAGAAGCAGTTGAGTAACGATCAGATCATGCTGAGAGAAGGTCGAGTCTCACTAAAATCTTGTCAAGACAGACTCGAGTCACGCCAAGTGGGGTGAAGTCGCACCTAGAAGTCTTCTAGTTGTGTCGACACTCGGTTGAGGAGTGGTCGAGTCAAACTGAGACAGAGTCGATTAGCGCTGAGACGGGTCAAATCATGCTGAGATGTTTTGAGTCACACTCGAGAGTCATTCCTAGACGGGGTTGAGTCACACGGAGACGCGGTCGAGTCACACAGACATGTGGTTGAGCCACATCGAGACATGGTCGAGTCTTGAGATACTATTGAGTCAAGTCGTGCCATCATGGAGTCATTTTGTGACGAGTCGAGTCATGCCTAGACACAGTTCGAGTATGTTAAGTCAAAGTTTAGACTCGCTCAGATAACATTGAGATGCTGTCAAGTCACAGCGAGACATAATCAAGTAACACTCGGATCACATTGAGATGTTGTCGTGTCTCCCTCTGATCCCAACAAGGCGAGGTGGAGTCGAGCTCGAATCACGTCGAGACGTAGTCGAGTAACCAAACACGCAGTACAGTCACACTCAGATTACATTGGCATGCCCTAGTCACTCTCATTTCACGCGCGCGATGCTTTTGTGTCTCCCTTGGATCATATCGAGACGACGTCTAGTCTCGCTAATATCACTTCGACAAACCCTCGAGTCACGCTCATATCACTCTGAGAAATGGTCTAGTCATGGTCGAATCACGTGGAGACACGATCTAGTCACAGTCGAATCACACTAAGACGCAATTGAGTCAAGTTCAGTTCATGTCGAGACAGGTTGGTGATGTGGTTGAGTTACGCTCGGATCACGTCGAGACACTGTCGAGTTATGATCGGATCAAGCCGAGACGCGGTCGAGTCACACTTGGATGGTGCCAGACATGGCCGAGTCACTCTCGAATTGTAGCAAGTTGGGGTCAACTCATGCTCCGATCAAGGACAAACGGGTTCATGTCACAATCGAATCATGCACGATGCGATCGAGTCATGCTCAGTCACGGCGAGACACAGTCAAGTCACAATCAAATCACAGCTAGAAGTGGCAGAGTCACTCCTGGATCGTTGTTGTACGGTGTAGAGTCATGCTCGGGTAACGAAAAAACGTGGTCTAGTCACGCTAGAATTACAGCGAGATAGGTCGAGTCCTGGTCAAATTTCACCAAGATGGGGTCGAGTCATGCTCGGATCGACCGAGACGGTCCAATCACGCTCGGATCATTTCGAGATGCGGTCGTGTCATGCTTAGAAACTGCCGAGATTTGGTCATGTAAGATCGCATTATGCCTATATGCAGTAAAGTCACATCGGCACGTAATCGAGTTGCAGTCTAGTCACTGAGACGCAATCGACTCACGCTCGGATTACATCAAGACACGGTCAACTTACTTCGAGACAAGGTCGAGTAAGACCGAGAAATGATCAGGTCATGACGAGATAGGGTCAGGTAACGTCGAGACAGGGTCGAGTCATGTGGATGCAAGATCAAGTAACGCTCGAATGACGACAGACGCAGTCGAGTCATGATCGAATCATGCCGAGATGTGGTCGAGGCAAGGTCGAATCACGTTGTGTTGCGGTTGAGTCACACTCGCATCACTCTGAGACACGGACAAGTCAAGTGTAGACCATTACGAGACGCAGTCGTGTCACGCTGGGATCACGCCAAGATGCGGTTGAGACTCCATATGGGGCTAAATAACGCATGGACGCGGTTGAGTCATACTCGCATTACACTGAGATGGGATCGAGTAACGTCGAGATGCAGAGGATTTAGGTCGAGTCACACTCAAATCAGTCAAAGACAAGATCGACTCACGTCGAGACGACCTCGAGTCACGTTGAGACGGGGTTGGGTCACACCAGATCAAGCTCAGACGTGGTTCAGTAATGCTCGGATCACGCCATGATGCAATTGGGTTAAACTCGAATTACGACGAGATGCGGTTGAGTCATGCTCAGACATTCCGCATCTTTGTGTGACTCGACACGGCCGCATCTCGGTGTGGCTCGACCCGTCTCGTCATGAGTAGACCCTATCTTGGTATGAATTGACTGCTTTTTGTTGTGACTCGACCCCGTCTCAATGTGACTCGACCCTGTTTGGGTGTGACTTGACTGCATCTCAGTATGACTCGACAGCTCGACCACGTCAGGGCATAACATGACCAATTTATGGAAGACTCAACCACCTCTCAATGTGATCTGAGAATGACATGATTGCATCTTGGTGTGACTCTACTGCTTCCCCGTGTCTCTCGACCATATCTCGGTATGACTCAACTATGTCTCGATCACATCTTAGTATGACTCCATAGTGTCTCGACATTGTGTCGGTGGGGTTCGAGAGTGACTCAACTACATCTCGTCATGAATCCAAGCCCATGTTTCATTGTTATCCAACATGACTCAACGGCTTCTAAGCACTATCAGAGCATGACTCGACCTAGTATCAGATGGATCTTGTCTCGGGGTTATTCGAGCGTGATTCGATTACATCTCGCCATGATTAGGCCTTGTCCCGGGGTCGAGCACGACTAAATTGTACCTCGCCATGACTGGACCTTGTATCGGGGTTATTCGAGCGTGATTCGACTACATCTCCTTGTGATTCGAGCTTGACTCGGCTGTATCTCGATGTGATATGAGCATGAATGCCCACATGACGTCGTGATTCAATCGTGACTTGACCAATCTCGGCGTCATTCGAACGTGTGACTCAACGACGTCTCTGCATGATCCGAGGGCGACTCAACCATGATTTGATAGAATTTGAGCGTTACTCAACCACGTCTCGGCGTGGCTCGACCACGTCTTGGTATATTTCACTGGGTCTTTATGTCACTCGACCACGTCTCGATGTGATGTGCTCATGACTCGACCTTTTCTTAGCATGACTCGATTGCGTGCCAGCATGACTAGATCGTTTCTCGACGAGTCTTGACATTTTCCTTGTGTGACTCTAATGCGTATATGTGGAAATCAACCAGGTCTCAGCATGACTCGACCCTGTCAGGGCGTAAATGACCTGTTTCAGTGAGACTCAACCGCATATTATCGTGATACAATCAAAACTTAACCTCATTTTGGCATTTGTCAACCGCGTCTCGGCAGGACTTGACTGCGTCTCGGCAGGACTCGACTCCGTCTCAGCATGACTCGACCGTATCTTGGCGTGACTCGATTGCGTCTCAAAGTGATCCGAGTGTGATCCGATCCATCTCGACGTGATCTGACCATGAAACGACCATGTCTTGACATGATTTAAGCGTGACTAAAACTGTTGTAAAGTGACTCAGAGTGACCGAACCCCGTCTCGACGTGACTGATCCCATCACGATGTGATACGATGACGTGTTGGTATAACCCACCCGGACTTGGTGAAACTCGACCTTGTCTCGGCATGACTTGACCGCGTCTCGACTTAATTCGATTTCATCTCCATATGACTCAACCCCGTCTCGGAGTGATTCGAACGAGACTCGACGTGACTCAACTCATCCCGATGTCACTCCACCCCTTCTTGACGTGACTCCACCGCGTCTCAACAAAATCTAAGAATGACTCGACTGCGTCTCGGCCTGATGGGAGAGAGGCTCGAGCTCACTCGCTATGATCCGAGCTTAACCCGATATCGTCTCGGCAGGCTTAGCGCGTGAGCCTATCATGCCTAAGATTGATATGATCCAGACTCGAACGTGTCTCAAAGTAGTTCAATTGTGACTCGACCGCGTCTCAGCGTGATCCAAGCTTGACAAGACTGTGCCATCCGAGCATTACTCGATCGCTTCTCATTGTGAGTTGAGCATGACCCGCCTACTTCCCGGCGGGATCTAAGTGCGACGTGATAGAATCTTGACATAAATCGGTTGCGTCTCAGCTTGACTCAACTCCGTCTCGATGTGACTCGACCCTGGCTTGACATTACTGTAAGGGTCTCGATGAGATCCTAGTGTGACACATTTGACTCAACTACATCTCGACGTGGTTCGACCCTATCTACGCGTGATTCGATCTTGTCTTGACGTGACCTGACCGCGTCCTGATAGTGCTTTGATTTGACTCAACCCTTTCTTAACTTGACTTGATCACATCTTAAACTAAGTCGACCCATCTCGGCACTGCTCAACTACAACTTAGTGTGACTCAACCTCATTTAGCCAATAGCTTAGCGTGACTGGACCCCGTATTGGCGTGATTAAAGCTCAGATTTAACTGAGATCTAATGTGACTGCCGCGTCTGGTCATTATTCGGTTGAGACTCGATTGCTTCTTTGCGTGATGCAATCATGTCTCGACCACATCTCTGTGTGATCTGAGATTGACTTGACTGCATCTCAGAGGGTGACTCGACCACGTCTCGGCTTGATCTTAGCATGGCTCAACCTCTTTGTGACGTGATAGAAGCATGACTTAACCGTGTCTTGGGAGGAGCTGAGCGTGACTCCACAACGTTCTGACGTGACTCAACCCCATCACAACATCACTAGATTGCGTCTCAGTATGACTTGATCTCGTCCCTGGCATAACTTGACCTCGTCTTGGCGGGATAAGAATGTGGCTCGACCACATCTCCGTGGGATCCGAGTGTGACTCCGCTGCGTTTCGGTGTTATCCGAGAGTGAGTCCACCTCATTACAGCATGAATCGACCGCGTTTCGATATTTCCCGACCTTGCCTCAGCGTAGCTCAGCCCCATCATGGGGGACACGACCCCATTTCGAGGTGACTCAACCACGTCTTAACGTCGCATGATGGTGCTAACAATATCTCGACCGCCTCTTGAGTGTCTCGATCGCCTTTCTACGTGAGTGGACCGGGTCTCAGTGTGAATCAACAGCATATTAATATGATCTGAGCATGAGTCGACCCATCTCGGTCTGACTTGACTCTACCTCAGCTTGACTCGACCCCGTCTCTGTATGACTCGAATGGGCCTTAACGTGACTTGTCCACATGTTGGAAGACTTTGTGTCAGAGTGACTCAACCACATCTCGGAGTTGCTCAACTGTATCTCGGTGTCACACAACTGCGTCTCAGGGTGACTTGACTGCGTCTCGACCCAACCTTGTCATGACTCGATTTTGTCTTAGTGTGAAACAACTGCGTCTCGGCATTACTCGATCGCGTTTCAGCTTGACTCAATTGCGTGTCGGCGTGACTCAACCCCCGTCATAGCATGACTTAACCGCGTCATCGCGTGACTCGATCACATCTCAGCATGACTCGACCTCATCTCAGCGTGGCTCAACCCTGTCTTGGCGTGAATCGATCCCCTCTCGGGCTAACTCGATCACATCTCAGCTTGACCCGATGAGTCTACGAGCAATCTAAGAATGAAGCAATGACCTTTTCTCATGATTCGAGCTTGACTCGATCGTGTCTCAACATGCCCCAAGCATGACTCAACCAAGTCTGTGCGGGATTTGATTAGGACAATACCATGTCTCAGCGAGATTCAAGCATCCTCGACTATGTCTACGCGTGACTTAACTGTGTCTCGACATATCTCGACCTTGTTTCAGCATTACTCGTCCCCATCTTGGAGTGAATCTACCTCTTTTTGGTGTGTCTGCACCATGTCTAGACTGTTTCTCAACATCAATCGACCTTGTCTCGGCGTGAATTAACCGTATCTCTGTGTGAATGGATAACGTTTAGGCATGGCTCGACTGCATCTCGGAGTGATTCGACCACGTCTCAACATTATTTGAGCTTGAATATATCGTATCTCGTCGCGATCTAAGTATGACTTGACTGCGTTTCGGCAGTGTTCGAGTGTATGACTAGATCGTATCTCGCAGTGATCCGACCGTGACTCTACCGAATCTAGAAGTCACTCGACCGCATCTTGGTGTGGCTCGATTGTGGTTCGAAGTGACTCAATTGTTAGTGTAAGCCGCCAATACATTGTTTGTAACTTTTTTCACTCAGTAATAAAATTATGAGGCATTATTTTATCACTCAGTAATTAAATATCCAAGAATGTTAATTGACCGCTTGAGGTATCAAGGTTGAGGACCTTGATAGTAGAACCTAGAAATTATAAGATTTAACATTCTAAATATCCCTACTCGCTTGTTTCCATGGGAATGGAAGAAAATTAAGACTAGTATGTACTTTGTAGGAGATCATGTTCTACGGGTCACAGATATTTGAAATATTTAGCAAAGTACATAGGTACAATGTAGGCCATTGTATTTGGAGAGCGATCACTATTTGCAATCTCAAATATTATCCTTAGACTGAAAATCACTACCTTTTATTATGACTTTTAGTACACTTTGACATAAGCCTAACGTGAATGTAAAAGGTTGACAAGTATGGGTATGATTGGGTATGCTAAGAATCATAAGTAAAAGCACGAGTAAACTGAAGGGATTGACCCTCTTATGAAAATGAGAGCAGATATCACTGCCCGCTTGATAAACAAGATTAGGAAGAGTTTGGATGAACACGAATGAAATGATCAGGTAACTTATTCGAACTTATAAATTTTCCCATAGAGATCAAGAAAGTGATTCAGCACTAAATAAGGGTGTTTGAGACATGCCTTAAGCTAATCATGATATCAGGGGTCAATGGATAAATTTGAATTATAGTAGGGTTCTTCACACCACTCGTTAGCTATTTAATTTAGGATGGTCATATTGTCTTACTAGAGACCGCTTATGATTTATGAATAAAGGAAAACCAAGAAAAGGGATTTTCGAATTTTCACCTTAGGTCAAAATACGGTGATTGGGTCGGATCGAGGATTTTGGCCAATTTTGTAGAGGAATTGACACAATAGTTTTCGGAAAAATTCTCACAAAGGTCTTCTCGGAGTACTTCGAGACGGTAGTTACTTTTTTGTCCGAAAACAGTCACATCATTGAAGCAAAGGAAGCAATGTAAGTCTTTTTCTTTAAAGTGTTCAATTTTTAGTTAACTAGTTATAAACTGTAGATCAATGTGTTACTAATCTTGTCATACCCAGATTTGAAAAACTCATTTTCGATTCTATCTAAGTTTTGACAACCATCTTTTTAGAACGTAGAATTGGACAAGATAGAAGAAATGGGAAATATTGTTTTCAAACCATTAAATATTTGTAAACGATATACATGAAATGTTTGTAAATCACATCTATACTAAAACTTGTATAGACATATAACATTAACAAAATCCCCAAACTAAGAGCTCGACCTTCTTCCAATATCGCACCGCTTAACTTTGTCGAAAACATAGTCCTGTCACAAAGTATGACCACTCTGCGCAGTCACCACAAACAAACATACACGTGGGTAACTACGTACCTAGTAAGTACACCTACAACACTTACCAAAGTAGTTAATACATAAGTACTCGTTGGTAAAGAGCTTTAGGTGTTATGAACCAAGTATCTGGGAAATTCATTCTAATCTTTTCCTACATTTCAATTGGTGTTAGTGCATTGTTCAAGATAAGAAATCATCATCCCTAATTGATTCTAACTTTCATTCTCCAATGATTAATTGTCTCAGCTTCTCTCTTACAAATCCATAATTTACTGTTCATTTTACAAGGGACACAGTCGGGAAAACATCTTATGCCACCTGTTTTCCATCCCGTTCGGACCTTCTCTCACAACTTGGAAGAAGGAAATGACTTGGCAAATGGTTTGGCCAAAGGGTTTGCCAGGCCGTTTGGGCCTTCTATTCTACTTCTGAAAGTGGAACAGCTTGCGAACCGCCTTACCCAGCCCATTCTAGGCTGTTGATTCTACAATGCACAACATAAATAACACATCACATTCAATCATAATCTCGCATAAATCCTAAAGCAATTCGATACTCAATTTACGCACAATTCATATTTTACATAATCATTTCCAAAAAGGACAATCAAATTCCTATCCGTAGGAGTTAATTAACAAGTACACAACCAAACAGCATTCATCCTTGATTCATCCCATCATACCTCATCCAAATTATTCAAGTTCCTTTACTTCATTACATTCAATTCATACAACCCACAATTATCAACTCATAATCAAACAGTTATTATATCCATTAACATCTATAATCATCCATAAGCATGACAACCGTATCACTTGCATTCACAAACCACATGCCACATCTCTCATCCTTTTATGCGTGAACAGAAAAATCATTGATTTATAAAAACCAACATAATTGCATCATTTATTTGATATCACACAAATCAATCCACCACAAAATATCATATCAATAGCAATTCAATAATCCATGCACATTCATTTTTGTACACACAATGTCATTTATGCATAATGAATGCAAATGAAATGCTAATGTATTTCATCACATATGCCTCGGGGTCTCATAACCAATCATAACTCTAGGGGGCTCCGCCCTGTTTTCATTCGAGAGATCTCTCTCTCATTTTGTTGGGCAAATTCCCACTTTTCACAATAACATAGCTCTCGCTCATTTATTAGAGCTCTCTCTCATATCGTTGGGCTAATCCCCCTCTTTTACATATTACGGGCTCTCGCCCCTTTTTTATCTCATTTGGGCAAATCCCCCTTTATGATTCATAACATTAGAGCCTCGGTCTTTCATTTTGTTGTCACTGGGCGATTCCCCTTTTTTATTCATAAAGCATGAACATGCATCGTGCTCATACAAATGTCAATCGATGACATCCTTGCAAATAAAATCAATGAAATGTTTTGTATGCTCGCAACAATATCCATTACGCCTGAACTACTGTATACACGTGATTTTTAGGGTTTTTTGTACTGTTCATAATTTTAATTAATGGACTAAAACACAAAATACCTAAACTAGGTGTTTTCAGAAAGAATTATAACCTAGTTGAGCTAGTTTAATTCTTATGGACCTAAAATGGGCTTTGTGATTTAGGGACCAAATTGAAACTGGGTAGTTGTAATTTTTGGTAGAAATTTATTATGTATTTTAATTTTCATGAATTAAATGGATTGGTGTTATCTTTTGGGCTTGAGTACATTCATTGAATTAATGTTTTTGGGCTAGGCCTAAACCCATCACTAGGTTAACTCAAGGAGCCCAAAGGCACCATTTCTCTTAATGGCATGGGGTTAAAACTTAAAATGGATTTTCCATGTTTTATGGTTGTATTTCCTCTTGTTTTAAGCATGTGGGCCTTGGGCCCAGATGGGTGTTAGGAATTTGTACGTTGAATGGTTTGCATGGTATATTCATGGGCCTGTTTTTGTGTTGTTAAGGCCTTTTGAGCCTATTCATTATTTGGGTTTGTAAAGGCCTGCTTAGTCTATTTTCTTAGTCTAGGTTTTAATATAGACTAGGCCTAATCTAAAAAGGAGGGAGTCTAGATG
>CANYCX010578488.1:0-12331 GCA_948193385.1 Breynia disticha f. nivosa
TGTTCGGACCAAGTCTCGATCGAGACTTGGTGAGTCTCGAACGAGGCTTGAGTTCTGCTTTGTGTCTCGGTCGAGTCTCGATCGAGGCTTGATGAGTCTCGATCGAGACTAGGCTTCTGTCCTCCTCTTTCATTTACTTCACTTGAGTCTCGATCGAGGTGCAACATGTCTCGATCGAGACTTAAGTTCTGTCCATGCCAATTCCAATTCCACCGAAATGCCTAACTTTACGATTTTCCGTCCAATTATAGCGAGTTTCCCGCATTTGCAAGCATACCTAGATAACAACATAAACATAAGAAAACTCTAACATTTATGCATTTTATCTATCAAAATATAACGAAAACACGCTATGATATAAGTAGAATAAATGTGTATAATTAGCCGTATCAGTTAGTCAACGAACCAAAGGGCAGGAAGTCTCACAGAGACCTGACGTGCCAGCAGGTTAAAGTTTGTATGTCTCCTCTAGTGCCACTATAGAGCCAAGATCGAACTTCGCACTCTCAGTGTGTTAGTTAAACTTCTTTACCGCTGAAACCACGAACGAAAGATATTGACTATACATGTAATATTATGTATTGTGTGATGCCAACATACCTCCGAACCCTAATTAAGCATAACTATATATAATTTAAGTCAACTGCTAAAAAATATTTGCACAGAAAGAGACTTTAATTAGAAGGACACCAAATTGCTTAATAATGTTTTGGGCAGTACATTTGTATGATACGATCATCATTATATTATTGGTTCAAAGATTTGAGAAAATAAAATATTTTCTATCCCATTGTACTTCTACTGATTTCAACAACCATCAACTCCAAATATTTTTCGATTCTTGATTTAATTATTTTTTGTTGTATCGTTTTTCTATATCGCTTAAGAATTAGTGTCAAGACTTATTTATAAACAACTTCCTCTTTTAAACCATTGAGACGCCTCCTCCATAACAAAATTGTGAGCGACAAAGAACCTAAAACGGATAATTTTTCGGTAGTTGAACATAAATTATGAACATAGTCTACAACAGTTTTGATGAATTTTATATAAAAAAATGAATGTTAGTCATTATTCGATTAACATTAAAGAGTTATTAGTATTGTTTTGTTCAGGAGTTAGTTGGTATAGGTGGCTCGAATATTTTATGACAACTTGCTTTTATTCATTGATATATTATGCTTCAAGTCTTCCCAAAAGTTCACATTTTTTAATAATTATGAAGTTTTTTTTTACCTTATATAAGGCTATAAGCTAACCACTTCAACATTATTTAAGTTTCATAACCACTTGAATGTTAAAGCTTCATTTTTTGCTAGCAGAGAGCCAATCATAATATTCCAAACTCAACTTGCAGCATTCATGCATCCTCGTAACTTTCAATTTCTTAAACGATAATATAATTTGTGAATATACGCTTATGAAACGACACGACAAGATGACTATTTGAATGATATGAAAATTAAGTAGGGATTGTTACATGGTTTATGTGTATTATACGTGAGTTTTGCATTAGTCAGATAGACAAGTTAAAGTACACTTTTTTTGTTTGAAAAATTTAGAGTGACAGAATGATGCTTCAATTTAAAGTCAAGGAAAGTCACTGAGTTTAAAGAACAAATGTCTTGTCATTACCGCTAAACTAACCCCTTAGATTAAAATATTAACCTAAATGAGTTATATGAGAACATATATGTCTTTGATGGGCACTTGGAGCATTGATGAAAACAGCAGGGAGTGAAACTGAAATTTATCTCTTAGTTATAATCCAACAAATTGTGTATTTTCGTTTAGTCCTGTTATGATAAAATATTTTCAGTTTTATCCCAAAAAAAGTTATTTTTTGTTGATTTATGCCTATTTGAACACCATACATTAAACATCAATTCTCAAAGAAAATTAGTCAATAAAAAAATTTAGATTTTGATTATATCACAATTGTGTATTATTGTACTAATATTTACAATGTTCAATTTGGTTTAATCGGTTGAATTATTAATTCAATTAAATACTTTATTTTGACTTTACAATCGATTTAATTCAACATAACCATGGTTATTACAAAATGAAAAAAAAAGGAGGAAAAAGATAGAGAGAGCATAACGAATAACGATTGTTACTTGTAAGTGACAAAAAAAAAGTTGTTTTTAGGTTAACTTTTGGTTGAGTTTAAAATATATATAAATTGATATAAATTCAATTCGGTTTAGTTTAATTTTTTGATAGGTCAAATTGCTACTGAACAAATCACATCGATTTGAAAAATCCCTTATCTGTATCTATTTATTCAACATTGGTATTAATATTAGTTTAGTTAATATCGATTCGGTTAATATCGATTCAATTTAGTTGATTTTTTTCGATTTTAATCGATTTGTTGTCACTTTTAGTAGTGTGAACATTTGGGCATGATGTTGACATAGTTTGTTTGTAAAATGACACTATATCATCATATTTAGTTTTCAAAAAAAAAACTCTATCATCATATTTATGTTTAAAAATCAAACAAAATTTTATAAATAAATCTAGTTCATAATTCTTTTATTTTGCTAAATGGAAGTATTTCTAAAAAAAAGAAGAAAGTGCACTCTTTCTTCTCAAATGCTTCTCAAGCAAACAAATCTCATAGTTGCCACAAGAATTTTTAATTTTTAACATAATAATACGACTTATAAGTATATAATTATAATATAAGATATTAATCTATTTTTATAATATTTATACTATAATAATATTATGTTATTCTATAAAAATAGTATAAAGAATCGATACTTTTGAGTAGGGGTGAGCAGTAGTCGGGTTGATCGGGTTGGGAGGTGATTTTCAGACCAAACTGATTATGGCGGGTTGAAAAAATGACAAACTAAACCAAAACCAATCATTTATTACAGACCAAACCAAACCAGACCACTTCTAGCGGTTTAAATTGGCCAGGTTGACGAGTTGAAAGGAGATACAAATTTCAATTTAATTATCTCAAATCGTCTTATTTTTTAGTTTAATAATAATTTTTTTACTTATGATATTTTCGCTTTTTAGTATACTAAAATTATAATTTTAGATATAACATTATAAAAATCAAAATTTTAATAAAAACCTCAAACTTTAAACTTAATAAACATTATTAACATATAAGATAACATTATTAATATAGAATTTACGTATTGGTCCATTCAGTTTGGGTTCAGGTTGAAAATCCATCAACCTGAAACCAAACCAAACCATGGCGGGTTGGAACAATTCAAACCGCGACCAAACCGAACCGCCAAAACACCAATAAAAGCGGTTTGGTTCGGGTTGATTTCGGTTTGAAGTGGTCGGTTTGGTTTTTTTCGCTCACCCTACTTCTGATTGTACACGATAACAAGGTGACAGTTTAGATTGACGCATCGTAATTATCTCAGTATTTTTTATTTAATATTATTATTTATAAAATAAAAAAATATAAAATTTGTATCATTCCTAATCATTAATCGTCTTATTAAATTAGAAATTATGAGATAGAGATGAGATACAAGAAGGAGAGTTCAGTTCGGATATGGTTAAATCCAAAGCAGAGAATTATTACCAAATATTTTACGAGCAACTAGAAATGGAGGAATCACACTTCCTTCTTCTTTTACCCTCCGCTTTCTTCCTTTTTTTCTCTAGTAACACATCATCGTCATCATCCGTATCTCTCTCTCTCTCCCCACCCCACACTTCTCAAACACAACAACATCATATTACAAATCCAAAACAAACAACATACAAAAGAGCTAAGCTTTCACTTCCTCCACTAATCTTCTTACACCTACAGCAGAAAAATGCCCGACCCTGAAGAAGACAAGTCAAAGAATGAAAGAAGAGATAATTTCATGGACTTGGATCTTGATCTTGAGACTTCTTGGCCTTTAGATCAGATCTCTTTTGCTCCTTCTGATCCTATGTCTCCTCTTCTTCTTTCTTCTTCTTCTGAACAACCTTGTTCTCCTCTTTGGGCTTTTTCTGATGAAGATGCTGGTGCTAATGCTGGATTTCGCATCTCTGATTATCCTATTGTTTTTACATGTTAGTGAATAAAGTGTTTGACTTTTTTTTTGGTTAGAAATGTTATGCAAGGTCTTAAATTTATGTTTTTGGACTGAGTATTGACTTGAAACACACTGGTCGCTTGATGAAGTCTCGAGATTGAACCTCGCCTTCGTTGAAATTTGTGTGCTGTTTGTTATTAGACTCTTGGTTGAAAGTCAGTTCTCTTTCTTTTGATTACTTTGGCTCTGTTTAGACGTCAGGTACCACAGTTGTCAATACTATAAGAAAATCGTGTTCTTTGAATTGGGGTTGTCTTGTTTTATGTTGTGAGTGTTTTGTCGTTGATTATATTGATTGGTTTTGGTTAAAGTTTTGAAATTTATGTTTGGTTTGAAAAGGGTGGTTGTTATTTGACTGTTTAGAGGAATATTTGCACAGTTTGAAGAAGGAAACAGAATTTGAACTTTTTAAGTAATGATTGAAGCTTTGTGGTGTCAAATCCATAGGCCGTGTTATGTGATTGTGTTGAAATTGATTGTGTTTTTTAAACTCTGGATTTCATTTTGGTGTAGGTAATACGAGTTCTGCAGCTGGAAATGCTGTGGAGAATGATGATAATTGTAACAGAAAGATTCCTTCTCCTTTATTGGAATGGATTCCTATGGAGAGCTCTGATCAATATTGTGTGATTAAAGAGAGGATGACGCAGGCGCTTCGATACTTCAAAGAATCAGCTGAACAACATGTTCTGGCTCAGATTTGGGCGCCTGTGAAGAAGGGCGGTCGGAATGTGTTGACAACTTCGGGGCAACCTTTTGTACTCGATCCTCATAGTACTGGTCTTCTTCAGTATAGGATGGTTTCTCTGATGTATATGTTCTCAGTAGACGGAGAAACTGATGGCGCACTTGGGCTACCTGGTCGAGTTTTCCAGCAAAAAGTGCCGGAATGGACGCCTAATGTGCTGTACTATTCAAACAAGGAATATTCGCGGCGTGATCACGCTCTTCATTACAACGTTCGAGGAACATTGGCTTTGCCTGTTTTTGAACCTGCAGGGCAGTCCTGTGTTGGTGTGCTTGAGCTCATAATGACTTCACAAAAGATTAATTATGCACCTGAAGTCGACAAAGTGTGCAAGGCACTTGAGGTTAGGTGTCTTCTTCATTATGCGTAGACTATTGATTCCTCAGTGAATTGCGATTGTAGATTCTGTTGAGAACCAGTGATCTTGTTTTATCATGTTTTAGTTCCTTGGAGAACTTCCTTTGACAGAATTTCAGTTGTTTTGCAGGCAGTAAATTTGAAAAGTTCTAAAATTTTGGATCATCCTAACCCTCAGGTGAGCTGCAACTCGTAACATGAACTAAATCTGGTATTTTCTGGGGACCAACAAGATAAATTTTGCGTTCTTCTTGCATTTTCTCCCTCTTTTTTTCTCACAGATGTATATTTCGAACTTGTTTTAAACCAGATATGTAATGAAGGTCGACAAAATGCCCTGGCTGAAATTTTGGAGATATTGACCGTGGTGTGTGAAACTCACACATTACCTCTGGCACAAACTTGGGTTCCATGCATGCATCGTAGTGTTCTGGCCAATGGCGGTGGTCTAAAGAAGAGTTGTACTAGCTTTGATGGAAGTTGCAATGGCCAAGTCTGCATGTCGATAACTGATTTGGCATTCTATGTTGTCGATGCTCACATGTGGGGATTTCGTGAAGCCTGTCTTGAACATCACTTACAAAAGGGTCAAGGAGTTGCAGGAAGGGCTTTTTTATCACATAATTCATGTTTTTGTCGAGATATCACCAAATTTTGCAAAACTGAGTACCCTTTGGTGCACTATGCTCGCTGGTTTGGATTAACCAGCTGTTTTGCAATATGCTTGCGCAGCAGTCACACCGGAGACGATGATTATGTGCTTGAATTTTTTCTGCCCCCCAGCATCACAAACCGTCATGAGCAGAAGACTTTGTTAGGTGCCATCTTGGCAACACTGAAGCAGCATTTGCAAAGTCTTAGGGTTGCGTCGGGAATGGACCTTGAAGAGGAGGAAGGATTTGTAGAGATTATTGAAGCTTCTATTAGTGGTGCCGTCAATTTAGGTCTTGAGTGCATACTGATTCCTCAGTCTGCAAAGTCTCCTCCAAATGCTAATCTGTTGCCAAATGGAGGAATGATGGCACTACCAGATTCGTTGAAACATCAACCGACGGTGGACTTGGACGCTGTGAACAATGGCACCATTGTTACACACACAGATAAAAATGCTGGTCCTGCTGCTGCTTCTGTTCCAGAGAGTAAAGAGAAAAAGAAGACATCAGAAAGGAAGCGTGGAAAAACTGAGAAGTCGATCAGTCTAGACGTTCTTCAGCAATACTTTGCTGGCAGTCTTAAAGATGCTGCAAAGAGTCTCGGTGGTAAGCTTGTGTAGACTTGTTTCTTTTTGATTTTTTAGCTTGGAATTTATTGGGTTTTCTTATAAATGTTCCTGCTTTATAATTTACAGTTTGTCCTACTACAATGAAGCGTATCTGCAGGCAGCACGGGATATCTCGCTGGCCATCTCGGAAGATCAACAAGGTTAACCGATCCCTCTCTAAGCTAAAGCGCGTAATTGAATCTGTCCAAGGTGCTAATGGAACGTTTAGTTTAACTCCTCTTGCCACTAGTCCACTTCCTGTCGCTGTTGGTTCCATATCTTGGCCTTCCAATTTAAATGCATGCAGTCCACAGAACTCACCGAACTCTATACCTTATGAACCTCATGGAATTAAAAATGGATCACCCACACCAGGAAGTGGACAGGTTGGGGTTGAGGATCAGTTGGTTGGGGGTTTGGTATTCAGTCAGGAACAGCCTTTGCAAAATCGGCTTTCTCCAGAGTTTAATGGAGCAGTCAGATCGAAAGCAGGAAGTGGTTCGAGGGAAGAGAGTGCAGGAAGCCCTACTTCTCATGGTTCTTGTCAAGGCAGCCCAGCGAATGAAAGTGCGCCCGCAAAGGAGCGCTCTGTTTCTCCTGTCCATGAGCAATGCATTAAAGCAGGTGGATCTCCTGAATTAGTACTTCGACCAGTGGGCGAACATTGCATGTTACCTGCATACTCAATACCCGATCTTCGTATTACCACAGAGCTCCAAGAACCATTTGGGGGCATGCTGATAGAAGATGCCGGAAGTTCAAAAGATTTAAGGAACCTTTGTCCATCCGTAGCAGATGCTATCATCGATGAGCGGATTCCTGAGTCTAGTTGGACAAATCCTCAATGTCATGACATCCCTCCAGCACAAATTCTTGCCACACCTACGAGTACTCCAGCAATGGCACCATTCTCAGCTAGGCTGGAAATGAAGACCATAACAATAAAAGCGACTTACAGAGAAGACATAATAAGGTTCAGAATCTCTCTGAACTCAGGGATCGTCGAGTTGAGAGAGGAAGTTGCAAAAAGGCTGAAGTTAGAAGTGGGTACGTTCGACGTCAAGTATTTGGATGACGATCACGAATGGGTACTAATCGCCTGCGACGCAGACCTGCAAGAGTGTGTGGATATATCAAGATCATCAGGTAGCAACATAATCAGGTTGTCAGTTCATGATGTGAATGCAAATCTCGGAAGTTCTTGTGAGAGCACAGGTGAGTTATGATTCAAAGCTGTAAATATAGCAATGTTTAGACCAACATTGTTAGGTATTACTACTAGGAGATGCTGTGAGAATGCAAGTTGTAGTGTTTTGGTTCTCAGATTTGCTCCAAGAGATATCAGAAAAATTTTTCCACTCAAATTATACATATTCCATTACTTTTGTTGAATATTTATTCTTTCAGAACTCTTCAATGTTAATAAATGCACCAGTTAGAGCTGTTCAACACGTCTTTTTCATCTTAATATTAACTAACTGATACTTCACCAGCAAACCTGATCTTGGTTTTGTTCTTCATAGTTTGCAGAAGCCAATTGAGTGAGAAAATAGAGAAACAGAAGTCTCATGATTATAAACTGAGCCGTAAATGTTGTTAATTATGACCCCAAAAATATTACAAAACAGGTTTTTGCAGAAGACAACACAAAAACAGCGGATTGCTTTATGTATTTGTGTATTATGAGACAACCAATGGCTTTTTATCGGGTCTCTACTGCTGTTAGTTCCAGTTATTTAGAGATTTATTCGAACCAACCAAGCCCTTTGTTGATCTTCATGGCTTAATGTTCTGTGGCAGCTCCATTATGTGTTTCGTTTCTGACTTTCTTCGAGTCTCCGTTGACAACCACTTCTGTTAAGTTCGTCTCACCATTCTTGGTTTTTCTTGCATCTATCTGTCTCTTTGTTGATTTGTAGAACATTGCATAAAGTGCTAATTGAGCTGTTGAAAATAATGTTCCCAACCCATTTGGGATCTGCGAAAAATGGGAGGATTCGAGTAAATATCAGAAACCAGATGATTAAAACGAGTGAACCAAGGTGAGATTTGTGAAATGAGAGGAGAGTGATTACAAGTATGAAAGGATCGAAATGGATGAGAGCATAAGAAGACCAAGCTACACCATTTGCGAAAGCTGCAACTGAGAGAAAGAATGGCATGTACTCCACACTTTTTGTGCTAATCACCATTTTCTGCAACATCAAAGAGAATATTTGATCAGCTACTACATAATATGCTTTATCAATTGTAATTAATATAAAGTTTGAACTTAGGTTTGATAACTTCTGTAAATTCGAGTTTTCTTTATTGATTCGAACATCCTAAAACTTGACTTGGTTCCAAGGCTGGACTCCAATAAATGTCCGTACCCCAACGAGTCCCGGACACCGTCGTCGGCTCCTATCAAATCTTGGCTCTAGAGGCGGACTCAAGGGAGGCCAGTAAGAGTTCGTGCCCCAACGAATTCTCGAGACCGTCCTCGCCCTCAGCGGCCCCTTTCAATTCTTCGCTCCAGGAGCGGATACAAGGGAAGCCAGCGAGAGTCCATGCCTTAACAAGTCTTGCAACCGTTGTCCTCACCGGCTCCCGTAAAATTACCTGTTAAGAGTTATAATTTATAATTGACTCGTCGGTCACAATTCTCCACTGTAATATATTCTTGGTCCGTCCCTGATTGGCCAATCGCAATACATGCTTATAGACAACACACCTAATCAACTTCTTCCACTTTAATTACTTGTATTTTTTACCCTCAATTCCCAAAAACAACACCTAAAGAATCAACAACTTAACAACAAGAACAGAAAGAAGATTACCATGACTGACAATGGAGAAGCATACATCATGATGTTGAAGCAAATACAAACGATTCCGACAATCAGGGACCTCTTGTGTGTCGTATGAGCAAGTGTAAGAACCAAAAGGCTCAAGACAGCAATGAAGACAACCTCGACAAACAGTATCAGCATAACTTTGAGCCGTTGTTTCTTGTCCGAAGAGTATATAACAAAAATGAATATATACACGAACTCAATAGCTGTGCCAGTCCCATTAATGGTAATAACCAAAGTGCTATGTGGGTGCACCATTGGTAGACCATATAGAACCCACACCATGCAGTTTATCAAGGTGGCTAGGTATGGTGCTGGTGAGTATTGCTCCACTGATTTGTTCTTCCATATTCGAATAAATGTTGGCCTGTAAAAAAAAAGAATTTCACTTAAAAATTACCAACTTCAATCTTTTTTTTTAATTATCATGCAGGAGTTGTGAATTGTTAGGTGAGTTATTTTAGAAAATATAATACATATGTTCAAGAAAGTTGCAAAGTTTTTTTTTTTTAAAGTTTTCTTTCTAAAGATAATCTTCTGATCTGCAAGCAAGTAGGAAGAACATACACAGGCGACAAGAACAGGAAGAGTGAGATGATGTTTCCTGCATGCAAACAAATCAAAAACAGATTAATTTTCCAAATAAATCAATTCAAAAACTTCCTCCATCGTTTTAAAACAACTGTAAAAAAAACTGATAAGTTTCAATGCACACACACCTAGAACACCAACCACATTTCGAGCAAGATCAGATGAGACCATATCGCTATCTATACGATATCTGCAACAACAAACAAAACAAAACACCAGCAACAGAACACAGACTATGCTTATAACCTGCAAGTTTCTGTATCTAAGAACTTGAAGAAGTGCAGAAACGAAACGAAGCACGTCTCATGTTATGTCTGTTATTACAAGTATATAAAGAGGTGGGTTCGGTGCGTGAGTTTGATTTACGTAATAAATGAAAATAAAAAAGTGGAAGCAAATCCAAAAGAGGGTCGATATCACAGTTTCAAGACATGTATTGGGTGGTGATATTTGTAATTACACGTATGGAAAATAGTGGCGTGGTTGGGTGGTCTTGGCATGGCACTGGATTCAAGATTCTCACAACCCAAGTTTCCTGTAGCAGTAGCAGAAGTTTTTCAATTTATCTGTGGTTTTTGAATGATGAAAATGGCCAATTATATGTAATTTTTCTTTTCTATCTTATCCAAAACTAGGTTGTTCATGCAATACAAATGGCTCAGTTCTTTCAGTTTGCTGTTTTCGAGCTCTGAATCTAGCCATGGAGTCAACTTGGTGTCATTAATTAGGGTTTTATTTGTTTTGGATATTTTCAATTATTCAAATATAAGTTGCATAGTGCGTAGATCAACTAACGTAAGGTTGTTTTAGATTAATTAAAGATCTCGAGTTCGAGTCTTGAGTATACAGCTGCGTTAAAATTCGGCTGATCCTGCCTGGTTCGAACGAGGATTAGTCTGGTGTGCCCAAATTATCTCGTGATTCAAACGAAAAAATATAAGTCGGATAATCTTCTTAAGTTTGTAGTAGGTTTTATTACTCTTCTGAATAATAACTTTACAGCTCTTCTTACTTGATGGATTGGGATAGTTGTTGTTTGTGGTTACGTACACGAATTAAGAATATATTTATTATTATATAATTATTATATTTACATATATTAAAAAAATACTAAATTAAATTTATTATTATACAATTATTTTATAATCTCGGATTAAGAATATATTGAATATTATACAACTATTTTACTTACATATATTAAAAAAATATTAAATTAAATTTGTATTAGAAATGTAAAATTAATAAAAATAATTTTAAAATAAATTATTAAATACTATATTATTAGTATAGAATATATAATATGAAAAGAAAATTTTAAAATTACCCCTATTTTGGGATGGAGGGATTAAGTTTTACTCTCTCCGTACCAACTTGACAAACATTTTTAAATATATTGTATTAATGTATTAATAACTTTTTAGTTTATACACATCATTAATTTATTGTTTAAAATTTATTTTTACTCTTGTTATATTACTGATATTTTCATCTTTGTAATAAATATTTATTCATTAAAATACTTATTATTAAATTAAAATAACTAACCAATAACTAACCAAATAAGGAAAACAATGTAAAATTATCTCACAACTAATCTGACCAATGATTTCTTAATCTTTACGATTGTCTAAAACTGCCAATCAATTTATGACGGAAAAAATACAAGTTTTTCTAAAATAGAAATAAAATTGATAATTCAAATACGTAGAATTTGTTCTTTCCTCTCAATATGGAATACTTAAGGGTACATATTCCTTTATGATATACCAAAATAGAGGAATGAAGTAGGTCATACATTAGGAATTGGGAAGAAGGTGACTGTAATTTGAATAAGCAAGTCATGTGTGATATGATATGAATCTTTGAAACTCTCATCTATTACTACAAACGTCTCAACATGCAATTTGCTAATCAGAATTATCTTTTATCTTTTCCTGTTCTGCAAGATACTTAATGATGAAATAATGTAGGAATTCTCGAGTTGAAACCTTAGAACGGACGTTGATGCGTCAACAAGAACAGAATAACCTGCGATTCGCAGAGGTCCAGCGACGGATGAAATTATAGTTTTTGCGTCCGCATGTTGATCCTGATGATTCGTCCACATCTCGTCAGCCACCGCTACTTCCGCCTCCCTCTTAGAATAGTCGCGTATATATGTACTTTGATAATTTGTACATATGTTATACGATTTTGAATTTATATATATTCTATTTCATTATCATTTTCGCTTTTATATTTTTATTTAAATTAATTTCATAATTATATTTTTTTTATTTTGCAGTCAAAAATATTTAGTCAAGTTAACATCCGTGTGGACGCCTTTACCGCCTAAATTTAAGGACCAATTTCTTTTGTTTAACGTCCAAATTTTAAACGCTATATACACACTTTTTGTAGTGAAAAACGAAGATCATAAATATTTATGTGACACACATATGAATATATATATATATATATATATATA
>CANYCX010578537.1:0-11641 GCA_948193385.1 Breynia disticha f. nivosa
CATTTGTTAGCACCAAACTACGCGGTGTGGTAGCGACAATGCGTAGTCTCCATTGATCACGTGTGCATCTCTGTTTTCTTTACTTGAAACCTGAGTTTGTTCGAGTGAATGGTTACGACTTGATTAATGGATAACATAGCCTGGAATTGATTAAGATTTTGTACTTGTTATAATTTGAAATGAATATGAATAAAATGAAAATAGGAATGGTTGTCCATTCTGGTAAGTGTGACTTATTGAGTTTCATAACTTACCGCGTTTTATGTCTGCCGTGTGGGCAGGGATTTGAGGGACACAGTGGAGGCGCGATAGCAAACTTGCTACTAGAAGGACCGAAGAACCAAGGTGGGCTGTGCACTAAAGATTAATTGAAAACTAATGTCACGCCTATGTATTGAACAGTGTTAATGCATTTATATTTATTTTTCATGGGTTGTAATAGCATTTGGATTTTTTTTTAATTAATTCTTTTTCTTGCAAAACGTAATTGAGTTTGTAAACATGCATTTTGTTTAGTTATATCTATATTTTTCAAACTTTTATAATGCATTATACAGATAACTAAAGGATAGCATAATGATAAATGAAATGTGCATAGTTAAATGCTTTTCTACTCTTTTACCTTAAATTGTTATTTTCCAAAAATAATTGATTTCCAAGTTCAGGTACCATTCAAGAAATGGGTGTATATGAAATTGAATGGTAGTCGAATTTGGGGGTCATAGATAGCTGCCTCAACTGTCAGTCTGAAATCTTGACCAGCTCCTCCTTTTAGGTCAACTCCTCTGATATATCCAAATTTGGAGCTCTTAATACATGGCTAGGATCTGATCGGTACCGTCTCAACATAGAAACATGAAACACATCATGTAATCTGGACAACTCTTTTGGTAACCTCAATCTGTACGCCAGTGGTCCCACTCTCTAAATAATCTCATGCTGTCTGATATACCTAGGACTCAACTTTCCATGTCTCCCAAATTGAATCACATCTCTCCAAGGTGAAACTCTCAAGAAAGCCCTATCTCCGACCGAATATTGTATCTCTCGGTGATGTCAATCGTAGTAGCCCTTCTGATGATCTTGGGCCGCTTGCATACATCTTTTTAAAATATTCACTTTTTCTAGGGTTTGTTAAACAACGACTCTGCTCTATATGTCACTGAATCATCATCCCTTTTTTTCTTTTCTGCTCAAGGCATCGACAACTACATTCGTCTTTTCAGGATGATACTCAATTGTGCAGTCATAATCCGTTAGTAACTCTATCCACTGCCTTTGTCTAAGGTTCAGCTCTCTCTGAGTCGTAATATATTTGAGACTTTTGTGATTAGTTAATATATGAAAAGTCTCACCGTATAAGTAATGATGCCAAACCTTGAGAGCATGAATGATAGCAGCTAACTCCAAATCGTGAGTCAGATAGCTAGCTTCGTGCGGTCGCAAATTTCGTGAAGTATATGCAATCATTCTGCTGTGTTGCATCAACACTCCACCTAACTCATCTCCAAAAGCATCTGTATAAACCATAAACCCACCTCCTTGAGAAGGTAACATTAATACTGGAGCTTTAACTAACCTCTTCTTTAATTCTCAGAAACTCTCTTCACATTTGTCATTCCAGAAAAACGGGACATTCTTTCTCAACAAATATGTTATCGGTCTATCTATCCTCGAGAAATCCTTGATAAATTTACGATAATAACCTGTTAGACCTAAAAAACTCTAAACCTCAGTCACACTCTTAGGAGCTTCCCACTCCTGAACTGCCTTTATCTTACTAGGATCAGGATCAGGTTTCACTCCCTCTGTTGAGATCACGTGTCTTAGGAAGATAACCTCTAACATCCAAAAATCACACTTGCTAAATTAAGCATAAAGCTCTTTTTCTTTCAACAACTCAAGCACAATCCTCAAATGTCTTTTGTACTCCTCTCTATCTCTCGAATACACCAGAATATCGTCAATGAACACCACAACAAACTGATCTAAATAAGGCTTAAACACCTTATTCATTAGTGTCATAAAGATCACTGGTGGATTCGTCAACCCAAATGGCATAACAATAAACTCAAATGCCTGTATCGAGACCTAAAAGTTGTCTTTGCAATCGAATCCTCCTCTACTCTCAGCTGCCAATATCCAGATCTCAAGTTGATTTTGGAGAACACTGTAGCTCCCATAGTTGATCTATCAGATCATCTATCCGTGTTAACAGATACTTATTCTTTACAGCCACCTTGTTCAGCTAATGATAATCAATGCACAAGCACATACTACCATTCTTCTTATGCACAAATAACACTGGTGCTCCCCAAAGTGAAATACTCGGTCGTATGAACTCTTTCTCCAACAGCTCCTCGAACTGTCTTTTCAACTCTTACAGCTTAACTACTGCCATCTGATATGGTGCGATAGATACTAGTGTTGTACCCAGTATCGTCTCTATCCTGAAATTTGCCTCTCGTTGTGGGGGTATCCTGGTAACGCGTCAGAAAACACCTTAGGATAATTGCTTACAATCAGTACATCTCGTACCTATAATTTCAGTTGATTCAGATTAATCACTGATGCTAAATAGGCGTCACAGCCCTCCCGAATCAACCTTGCAGCTAAAATTGCTGAAATAAGGCAGGAAGGAATGACTTTCCTCTCACATACCAACAATTCTTAACTCTTATGGTCTACCTTAATGACGACCTCTTTCAAATAAAAATCAATCATATCCCGATTTCAGGATAGCCAGTCCATCCCTAAGATGATCCCAAAACTCGACCATTCTCAAAATAATCAAATCAGCTAAGTACGTCCATTCACCAATATGTAACTCACAATCCCACAAGATGTGTTGCACTAACAATGTACCTCCTACTGGCATCAACAGGAAACTGTATACCCCAGACACTCTATACTACCTCCAATCTTGTCTGCCACGCTCTCACTCACAAAGGAATATGTACAACTTGGATCAATCAATACTAAGGTAGTGTGTGAAAAGATAGTAATAATACCAGTAATCACATCTGGATCCTCTATAGCCTCATCCCTGGTCATGGCATAAACTCTGGCCTGTGGCACTGACCCTGATGGTGCTAGTGCCCCGCCAAATCCATCGGTTGTACTTGAACCATAGGTTACAACCCTGGAGGCTGATCCTCCTATAGAAGTAGACCCTGAACCGCGTCCACATCTACCTCTGCCACTACCAGTAGCTGCTGTAGTAGGATTTTCACCCACACTACTGAGTGTGAACATTGTACTGTACACAGTTTTTGGTCAGCTACAAGGGGTTGTGCGAGTTAATAATCTCGTATTTTGGCTTGAGTGTGTTGTGGTAGATTCCCAGAGTTTAGAGCGTTCACTAATATTGGGATGACCCTTTTTGGTTACGGTATAGGTTTTCCTTGATGCCAAACATGCTCAGCTCACTTTGTGAGGGGATGACAAAGTTGTTACCTACACCTTTACACGTTCAGGATCGTTGGAGAGGGTATTTAACCATTATAGAGTTGGTTATTCTTTGTCACAGACATTAGATGTTTAATCACAATAGGATACATGTTATGATGAGCCCTCTTCAGGCATATGAGCATTACAGTTGGAGGGATATATAGAGGCTGATGATTGCTCTCTACAGTTAGCATTTCTGGCCAATGTATTGGTGTTGGATTGAGGAGAGAGAATATATCGAGTAAGGATGTAGTTTGGATCAGACATTTGAGAGGACTTCGTCGTCTTTGCCATGGAGTCGTCTATATCCTTGCCTAATGATCTGTATGCGGAGATTGATTTGCTGAGTGAGGATAGAGATCGACTTTTTCAGATTCTGTGAAAGTACCTCGACAGAGCAGGAGGACGACAAACCTGTTGTCAATTTCATTAACTGTGAGTGTTACAATCGATCGAGCTTTCGACCGGAATGAAGAACCTTTGTAAATGTCTAAATAGTTCTTTTTCCTTATTTTTTCTTTTATTTGTTAGATTTAGTTTTCCTTTTATGAATATGACCTGCTTTGATGTGGCTGTTAAGGTGTTCTGAGATTTTGTGTGTTTCTGTTCGTTTTGGTGTGCTTTGTAGTTTTCTAGAGGGCATTCTGATGCATTTTGCGTTGAAATTTTGCAGCACAGCGACTCAGCCCGCCCATCGTGCTGGCCACACGACGTCGTGATGGTATTCTAAAGAGCACAACCATGCTCTTAATGAGCGTGATATCATTCTTATATCCCTATTGAACCTAACCAGCACGAGTCATGCCAACTTGGCATGACGTTATGCCTTAAACTTAAATTGGGATCAGTAGCTCGGCACGACCCTAGTGCTGCATAGCACAACTTAGTCTGACGAACCCTAATTTGGCACGAGTCTTGCCAAGCTCAGAACAGTCGTGTCGATTAATTAAGTATAAATATGAGCATTTTGCAACTCATTTTATCACGATTCTAAACCTCCAAACCCCCCCCCCCCAAAACCATCCCAAACTACACGATTTTACCTCCAGCAGCTCGACCAACTTCAAACATGCCCTCAAAACATATTTCCCTTTCCATTTCACTGATTTTCATCCAAAAATGGTTGCTTCATTCTCCTGAAAATGTCGACACGATGTCGACGAACACCTATTTCTAAATTTCAACAACGATTCATAGCACGTACGATATAACCTCCTCTCTAAACGCCCAATTCATCTTAAAAAATTTATTAATTTTGAGGTGTTGAAGAGTTTGGGGTGGATTTAAAAATGAATGATTTGTTGTTTAAAGGAGGATTGATAGGGTATGTTAACATGGATGATCAGTTGGTATCGTGTTAGGAATTGTTTTTGGATTTTTTCAATACTTTGAATGTGGATTTTCTGGGGGAGAACTTTAAGTTTAGACAGGCTACAGTTTGGCATATGTGGTCATTTAAGCAATTAGAGCGAGTACTTAGAGGCACAGACAGTATTGAGGATTCTCTAAAGGAACGTGTTGTCTTTGACAAGTACCATATTTATGACACGACAGTTTAGACAGAGCTTAAAGGGTATCAGAAGTGAGTAAGTATAAAAACCCATTGCTGCAAATTATACATTGGTGGCTCACCCGATCGATCCTCTATATGATCGACGGGGATAGGGTAGCCGATAAGAGATACCTTCATTGTTTGCATGCTTGTGTACGTGGTCAGCCCGTTGATGTGGTGCATCTATTCCTCGTCCACATCTATCAAAAGCACAATAAGAGGGTTGGTGCAATTATGGGCACTTACTTTATTGCGAAGATAGCCATTGAGTTGGGCATAGAGTACCACGACGAGTCAATCATGTTATTAAGCCGCACCTCCTATATGGATATGTAGTTGTACGGAAATATGAATGTGATATACATAGATCACAATGTACCACGATAGATTGGTTTTCCTTACACCCATCTGTAGCTGCCCCTATGACGCCCAAATTCGTAAAACCTATTTTCGAATAAATTAGAATTTTAGCAACTATATATTTTTTCTTTTTTAAAATTGAGCAAGTAAGCAAACACATGCAAAGGAAATAATCGTAAACCCTTTTTAAAACCGTGATCTAGTTTTGGCCATACACAATTCTAATACAAATGCAGAAGCCTGGCAAATCATTTTTATTTCAAAACATGCAACTTCTACTTATACAAAATTATGTAAGATTTTTCAAACTATGGATTAAGCCCAAAATACTATGGAGCCTGGCCTTTCTAATGAGTATCGCACTTCCTGAGCACCACCAAAAAGTCCCACCAATCACAGTCTAGGGTTACTTTGCACATAGTACACAAACACACATGCGCATGAGTAACTAAATACCCAGTAAGTACACCTACCCACACTTACCAAAGTAGTTAATTCAAAAGTACTCATTGGTAAGCTGTGTTAGGTGTCGTAAGTGTTAAGGAAGAGCAACATCATTCTAGGTCAATATCTACTTCAAGCAAGCATTACTGCATAAATCATGGTAAGAAATCTCCCTTCTTAATTGTTCCTAACTTCAGAGCCTCATAAGTCATAAATACTTTTCGTTTTTCCTTCCTTAAAAGCTCCATACTAGACTGTTTCTTGAATGGGAACGGTCTGGGGAACAGTTTAGGTCCTTCTTCCCCATACTAAGAGTTCCTATAAGGGAAACAATTTAGGAAACGGTTTGCACAAACCGTTCCCAAACCTGTTTCGTTTACACGAAAAATGTTTATAAGTGAAACGGTTTGCAGAATGGTCTCTGAAAACCGTTATGGATCCCGTTTTGCCCTTCAAAAATATTCCTAGAACTAGAACAGTTAAGGAAACGGTTTCCACTATCCGTTCCCTAAACTCTTCTCCCCTGCTTTGAGCTGAAATCAACAACTTAGCTCAATGCACTTCAATCCAATCATTCATCCAACGCATGCTCACAACACTTAAGACCTAATCCATCCTCTTCATACTTAACACTCTATTCCCAATCCATTATCATTCCAATCATTTAACCACACAATTCATTTACATTCACCCTCAATTACCAAACTTCCAATACTCACCAATCTTATTTACTGATGTTATTCACCTCTCCTATTTGCAACATCCACACACTTATAATCACATGCCATTTACACCACCCATATCTCAAATTACATTCATACACATAAGTGCGCAACTAAATATAGTAACCATAAGCACATTTCCAATCTTTCCTTACAAAGGATTACCTTTCAAGCAACCACACACATAGCACAACTTAACCCTTAGGCTAACATGTCATTCCACTCCCTTAGGCTAACATGTCATTCCACTTTCACATCCAACAACACATTTCCACTTTCATAGTAAGGCACATACCAAAACTAGATTACATTAGCTCACACATGTAAATCATACAACCCATATTATCATATCACAAAACATATCAATCAACATCCAAATCTCGATTACACATGCAACTTACATAATTCACATATGGATCCTAAAAGAATACTAATAAATCATATGTCAGGAAATGCATGCCTCAGGGACTCTCAAAACTTTTCTTAGAGCTTTTTCTCTCTTTATTTTTCATCTAGGCTAATCCCATATTTTCTTTCCATAAGTCGAGCTCTTGCTCACTTTTCCTCGGGCCAGCTCGACATTGAGCTTTAACCCAAAATTTCTTTCTTTGGGCATATCCCACTTTTAGCACAATAATAAGAGGCAATGCAAGACACTCAATATCATTCCATATCCACAATCCATACGCAATGCAAGGAAAATGTTCAACATTCTCAACCATGTATCAATTCATCCACTTATGGCCAGCCACAATCACAGTACTCTACTGCATATGGATGCCTATCATACCTCATCATCATCATTTCACAAACAACATGAATACACACACATATTCGTAAAATGCCAACTCATGACATAAAAACAACCACAACATCATCCATAGCTCACAAAAGCTTTTCACCATAATAATAGTGTAACACTTATTACTTTTCTCACATGATAATGCCATACAAAATCACACATTATTACTGTCACAGATAAACATTGATCATTACGATCAAGGGAGCATTCTCATAAGTCACATAATTAAATTCAACCGAGTTCATCACAACTCATGCAATACAGCAACTCATAATCCCCATATTATTTTTGTTAATTGAATCATTCATAAGCAATCCAACAAGATTCCTACACGACTCCATATATAGCATACTTACATCTTATCATTTTCTATTTCTCATTAGTGCATCCTCAACCAAAGGCTTTCAAGGTGAAACAGAAGGGAAGTTCATAGGGTTGTTTTAGGGTTTGTTTCTTTTTCTTAAATGTCTCATGCGGGTCTATTTTTTAAACCCATCAAGTTGAAATGATTTGCCAAACAGTTTAACCAAGCCATTTGCATACACGTTTCAGCTTTCTGTCTGCACAAATAGAATTTTTGTCCTTATTCAAAATAGTTTAGGGAACAGTTTAGGCAAACCATTCCCTAGTTTGTTTGCCACTATTCTTCTTACTATTTTCACATATTTTAAGTTATAATTTTTGGAGCACGACAGCTATCCCCTTAGGAAATTTTTGTCCCCAAAATTTTAAAACCTACGTTCTTTAGACACCTCCCACAAGGCATCGTGATTCATCCTAACTAAGTTCATTCTCTTAGTTTGCACATATGGCTTCGACCATCATGGCTCAGCAACAGTTAGCTTGAAATTGTCATAAGTTCATCCAACTTACCATTACGAACACAATCAATCTTTCCTTGATTCTCCATTCGAATTATTCTCCAATTCTCAATTTACCTCATTTAACAACGTAACCCTTCTAGAGTCAGTTCTATACATCAAGCACTCATACGAGTTCCCAAACGTATTCATACTTTCCAACTTCCCACAGACACCTGAGTATTTCATTTATAAAATATTCACTTAAGGGTATTTCTTATACTCATAAAGTTGAACCTTCCCATTTTTCTTGTAACCTTCCTTATCAGTAGTCCTAGCACTAACGTACATCATGTACGTCTCCGTTCTTCTTAACCAATCAATCCTTCAGAACATTCTCTAACCATGTTATACTCATCAAGGCCAATGACCATAACACATCATCCCATTTTGCTCTTATCGTTCCTTTCGTACAAGCCTAGAACAATGGTTAACAATTCCACCATACATTCTCATTTATTGCCCAAACGCTTTCACTTTCTATTTTCTCTAACAAATCTTATATTCTAATTCCACATACATCTTTACGCTCATAGTCTCCCATTTATCGGGTAATGCCAGCCCAAGGTGATAAGCAAGAAAAGTGATTTCGTGCGCATGAGAAGGAAATGCAAAAAATGCAGAACATTTACAAGAATTGTCCTACCTTGGTCAAGAAAGATACATAAGAAGCCAAAGATGCACTCCTCATACAAATGACAACCTTGGCACTACCTTCAAAAGAAAGGACGAGCGATAGCAGACGTCGACAGTTATACCCCATGATTAAATTCTCAAATATACTCACCCTATTTAAACACACAAATTCATTAGCATTCACTCAACCCACAACAACAACCATCAATGGTGTGACGCCCATTGTTAAACATCGATTTTTCGAATAAATATTTTTTTTTGCAAGCATTTTTTTTCTTTTGAAATCGTTTGTAAAGCCAAAGAGGATAAATAACACCAAGATATAATATGCGAAAGCTATGGTTTGAAGGTTTAAACAATGCATGAGCCTTGCCCTATACTTTTATGCATATAGATATGCAAAATACAAAACGTAAAAATCCAAAATGCAGTAGGAGCCACAACCTCGGAGTAAGTATCGTACTTCTAAACTCCACCAAAATACGAGTCATGCAGCAATATTGCCTCTCTGCACAATTCACCACAATGAAAAGATGCGTGAGTAATTTTCATCACTCAGTAAGTGCACAACAACACTTAACAAGGTAAGTTAAGCATAAGTACTTCGTTCATTTTAGTGATTTACCAACATTATGCAATAGGGAAACCATCCCTATTTAGTCCTTATTCCTTCTGCTCTTTATTCACATTTTTACGCAGTTTCTTAAATGGGAACGATTTAGTAAATGGTCTATCCAAACCATTTTGAAAACCGTTGGGTCCTTCACATTTCTTTCTGGAACTAACACAGTTTTTCGAATGGTTTACTCAACCCATTTTGGAAACCATTTGCTCCTTCACAAACTCCTCTGATAGTGGAATAGTCTGGGGAACGGTTTGCCCAAATCATTTCGGAGTCTATTTTCGCCTTCGCAATTTGGTTCTGCAAGTGGAACGATTGGGCAAATGGTTTGCCCAAATCGTTTCCTAACTTGTTTTGACCTGTCTCCAGCAATTCAGAACTCATATTCATGGCATTCAACACAAACATCAATCCAATCACAGCCAAAACAGCAACACAGTAACCCAAGCAAGCCATAACCATTTATGCCAACCTTAGTTCATTTACCACCAACCATATACATATTCACTTGCTAATTTTAACCCCATTCAAGACATCGTTTAATCATATCAAACATACATGTGCCGATCTTATCAATAGCATTTATGCATTAATTCAAAACTTCCCAAGGTAAATCACATTCAAGTATCATGCACACACAAGATATTCACATAATAAGGATGAATGCACGATGCAATGCCAATGTATTCCCACACACATGTATGCCTTAGTGTCTTTTCCTTTTTCTTCGGTCCCAAACTGGCATTGGGACTCCAATCGAAATTATCATCGGTCCCAGACCGGCACTGAGCCAAACTCAGAATATTTATATTTTTACCTCTATCTCAGACTGACATCGAGACTCCACCTAAAATCAATAATGGGCTCAATCCAAAACAATACAGCCACGTGTCACACACAACACTCCATGCAACACATGAATCATGCTATTCATTATGGCCAATCATTAATCATGTACATGATCATATCATTTCTCATAATCTCAATCAACTGCATACTCATGCATCATAGCTAAATGGTGACATATGTTGTACTAAATATAGTATATATTTAGTGTTTAAATTGTGTTTTGATAATGTGCTAAAATATGAACTTGATAAATGTTGTAAAAATGGATAAAAATTTTTATGCATGAATAGTATTTTTCATAAGTAAAATATGCATAGTAAAATAATGTTTTCTGTAGAAAATTACTGTACACTTCTGTATTACTGTGTGATACTGTGTGAAACTGTATGCAACTGTGATATCCTGTTTTCTAATATACTATGTAAATAGTAACTTTCACTATTTAGAATAGTTTTTACTATTGGAATAGTAATAATTATGAATGTGAATAGGAAGATTAATCAATTAACAAGTTGTTAATCGATTGAAATTATTAATTGATTAAAAGTTGTTAATCGATTAAAAACGACTTAATTACTTTTCATTAGTCTATTGTGAATAGTGATTATGAATAGTGTTCATGCATCGTTACGGTTTTGAAATTGTTGAGGTACAACTACCCTATGCAGTAGGGTGGTGGAAAATAGGGATACCACAGATATGCTGTTGGCAGAAAATATTGACAAATCAGATGATACAGCCTGTCAGAAGGAAAAGTTATACAGGAGCGTTTGAAATTCAAATATTCGTATCATTGGCTCACATGTGACATGTTGGACAATTTTGGACTGTGTAGAAGAATTCAACATTTCAACAGTGATACTATTTGAATAGTAAAATGATTATTATTTTGGACGTGATTTTTTATTGTTGTGGAGAGTATTTTTCAGGGATCATAAATACAGGTTTCAGAGACAGAGTTTGGCACGATTCGGAGATACAACATACTTCTAAGCAACTTAGAGATATTTACACAAAAATACTCTAAATCAAAGATCACTGAGTAAAAGAGAGAAATACTATTCAAAAGTGTATTGAGTGTTTTTATTAGTTTTCTGTAAATATATTGAGAGATTGTAAGGTAGAACTTAGCAGAAAATCAATTGTGTTGTAAGGTTGCTTGAGCCAGAAATCAAGTGTGTAAAATAGTTCTCACTGAGCTTGAAAGTGAGGGAATAGAAACTGTTTGCAGAAATCCTAAGTGAGGAGCTTAGGTAGTGGAGTAGGTGTTTGATTCGAACCACTCTAAATCACTTGTGTTCATTATTATTCTTTTACTGCACTATTACACAACACAAAAATTCT
>CANYCX010578546.1:0-16885 GCA_948193385.1 Breynia disticha f. nivosa
TTATGTTTTTAACTATACGACTGGTTGACATATGATTGATATACATATGTCTTGGTTGTCATATAGTTGATTTTAAGCTGATTATTGGTAAGCTTGTATTGCTTACATTAATAAATGTTGACATGGAGTTGATATTGATATATTGTTGATAGTTATACCTGTGTGGTATGTTTTTATAAAAAATGTACTTTCTGTGAGATGTTGACATGCTTTCTTTGTTCTATTACTTTGTGCTGTGAATGATATTATTGAAAGCATGATAAATGTGAACCTATGTGGTATCTTATATGCTCTGTGTGAGCTGTGCTTTGTACTTTATGAGATGTATTGATATGAATGTCATTCATACATTCACGTATTACATAAGCATCTGTATGACACGATGCTTGTGTGGCTATGATTCCTGTGTGGAAAATATCCTGTGTGGATAACTTACCTGTGTGGACTTTGGACTTGCTATGTGTTGTCCGTATTTATGAGCTGTGTGCTCAGATTCAGGCTGTGTGCCTAACCTCTCCTGTGTGGTACAGAGGTATCCTCTCCTGTGCGGAACAGAGGACAAATACCCGGGTCATCCTATGTGGATTTGCATTAGCATTTAACATTGTATACATTTGCATTAATATAATGCTATGATTTCCTGTCTGGATTATGAATATCTGTATGATATAGAACCTGTGTGGTTCGTGATTACTGTGTGCTATCCTATGTGGATGTTATTTTCGCATAAGTATGATCCGTGTGATCGAACCTATGTGGTTAGTTTACATATGAATGTTTAATCTGATGCTCTGTGTTGAGAGAGATTTATATAACCTGTGTGGTTTGAGATTCTATGTGAATTGAGTGAATATGTTTGTATTGGCATAATCGGATGCCATAGGAAGAAAATAGATAGGCACGTCCTCGTGCGGATTTATATTTTTCCCCTGCACATCATTAAAGGTTGAATGTTAATATGATTGAAGCTAAGATTACTTACTATGTTTCATACTCACCTTTGTGTGTATATTTAAATGATGTGCAGATCGTAGGTAGCTGCTACTTTTGGACAGAAACAACAGTGATCAGAGTTTAGCTTGCGACTTACGTCAGAGGTCTGACTCCGGAGTTCATTTTTGATTTTTTCTTTGTACATATATTGTACAGATATGTATATACACGCAAAACTTGTGTTTGAATGTTTTACAAAAAATTTGCTTCTGCTTGTGTTTTGATTTTGAAATAAAACAGGTTGGGCCGAGGTTTTGTATAATTAGCGTGTATATATTTTCTCTCTCCTCGTTTTAAAGATTTGATTTTTGATATCATTTCTTTATATATATTGTTTATCAGGGAAAAAAGGTTTTAAATTTGAGTTCCACAAACGTGACCCGTTAACACGATTAAGCTAAACCCAAACCCAACCTATTTTATAAATGAATTAGAAAAGAAAACTCAAATCCGACCCATTAAATAAATGGGTTGATTGGTTGAGCCATTTAATTGACACAATTCGATAAGGCTGACGATTTCTGACTCGATAACACGATTAAAGAGTATACGACTAGTCATGACGCAAATGACACAAATTCAATTTTTTAATGTTAATGTCATAAATAAATGTTCGATATAAAAGGTCACTAACACGATTGATCAATTTAATTCACACTAATTATCTTACTTATTTATATGAGTGAAAAGATTAAATAAGTTAAAGATAAACCTATTTAACATCTCTTACTTCAAAATTCAAATCTAAATTCTTTTGAGTTTATTTTTTAAATATATGTTCTCATTTATTTTTTTTTTTCATATTTTATAGATTAAGTTTTAGTATATTTTTTAATAATCTTAGTTTTTAAAATTATTAATAAATTTTTAACGAGTTATCACGAATCATAATCGAATCGTGTCAAATTTACTTGTTTAACCAAATTTTTAACGGGCCATAAATGGGTTAATCCAGTTATGACCCAAATCCACTAACTTTAAATGCAAATAGACATAACTTCATATCATATTGTATCGAGTTGACAAATCGAATCAATTTTGGCTAATTTAGAGTGCGTTTGGTATTGCTGTTTAAAAAGTTACAGCAGTTTTTTTGTTGCCAAAAGCAGTTTTGGGTATTTGACCAAACTAAAAAACTACTTTTGTTAAAAGTGTTTTTGGCTAAAAAGCTGTTGTTTAAAAAAGCTACTATTTGATTATTTTGGTTTGAACCACGAGGTATCCTGAGCACTCCAGACTAATTTTCGTTTGAGCTGGACAGGACTATAAGGGCGACAAAGCTCTCCCAACCAAGTTTTAACGCAGCTGCGTACCCAGTACTCGAATTCGAGATCTCTGGTTAAGCTAGAACAACCCCACGCAAGTTGATCTACGCGCTTGGTGGTAAAGCTACTATTTGATGCTTTCTCAAAAAACAGTTTTCTATTTTTAATCATAATTCTTCATTTTTTTAACAAAGTAATTTTTTTTTTCAATTCTAATTTAATTTTTGTAAAATTTAATATAAGATTTTATGATAAAAATTAATTTAAAATATTAATTATTATTTTTACAATAAAAACAAATATTATTCAAATTAATTAAAAAATTAATTTTAATATTTTCTTTCTAATTTATATTTTTAATAGTTAAATAATTTAAAAGAATATTTTTTATCATAAATATTTTTATAGTTAACAGTAATTTTTGTATAATACATTACCAAACAGTTGTCTGTTTTTTTAACCGTAATTTTAGAAAACACTTTTTTCAACAGTAACAACAATTTTTAATAGTAATCCCAAACAACAATAATCCCAAACAGACCCTTAGCTAAGCGTGAGACGCGTGATATGATTTTAAATTATTGTAGAAAAAGTATAATATGCGATTGGTGATGCGTTATTATTAAAACAATTGACGTAGGTGAAAGTGAATTTTCTTTGTGCTGAGTTTTGAGGTAGTGGATGCTTTTAGCAAAATTTAAAAAGAAATGCAAAAAAGATAAAGAAGAGAAGTAAGTATTTGAAGGAAAAGATGGTTGAGAATTTGTGAGTGAAAAGAAGAGGATTAAAAAGTTGGTTGTCCCGTGCGTACATGTACGCTTCTAAACACAACTAGAGTCAAATAAATACGCATATTTATTACACACAACAATCCTAACCTCAACTTGGGTCAACCTTACTTAACCATGGATTAGAAACTTGAGTTTAAACCCCCCCACTCTCCTTTCTTCCTCATGGTTAAGAAGCTCATCCACATAAACCCAGATTTTTATTATCAACAGTCACACCACCACCCCCATCACTTCCACCACCACCACCACCACCACCACCACCACCTCCTCCATCTCCTCCCAATCCAAACCCCTTTATAATTTATCCCTCTCTCTTGACTCTATTAAAAGCTAAATGTTGTTACAACCATGGACATAGCTCCAATCACCACTCACACAAACAACACAACAAAGTCTCCAGAACCAGAAACCGAAACACCCCCACAACCATCTAACCGGATCCAACTACCTAAGCCTTTATCTGTCAGTAACGGAGTTCTAAAACGACACCACCACCACTTAGCTCCTTCACTAGTCATATCTTACAAAGAATGTCTCAAAAATCACGCTGCCAGCTTAGGTGGACACGCTCTAGATGGGTGTGGCGAATTCATGCCCTCACCAACCGCCACACCAACTGACCCCACTTCTCTTAAATGCGCTGCATGTGGCTGCCACCGCAATTTCCACCGTCGTGACCCTGAGGATTCCACTCCTCATGCCGCCACCACCACCACAATTGAGTACCAGTCTCACCACCGTCACCACCCCCCGCCACCCCATCCTGTTCCCCACTCTAATAGGAGTCCCAGTTCGGCTTCCCCTCCTCCGATCTCTTCTTCTTATTACCCGTCCGCTCCACATATGTTGCTTGCCCTTTCTGGCGGGATTTCTGATAACGCTGTCATCGCTGGTGTCTCTGCCCGAAAAAGGTTTAGGACCAAGTTTACCCAGAACCAGAAGGAGAAGATGTTCCGGTTCGCTGAGCGTGTTGGTTGGAAGATGCAGAAGAAGGACGAGGAGTTGGTGCAGAGTTTCTGTAATGAAATTGGGGTTGATAAGGGTGTTTTGAAGGTTTGGATGCATAACAATAAGAATACTTTAGGGAAGAGATCGGATGGCAGTAATGGAAGTGTTAGAATTGCAAGCAATGGGAACGATCATAGTGTTAGTGCAGGTGGAGATGATAGAAATGGCAACGGTACCAACAACGGCGATAATGGTGATAGCAACCATGAACACCACCACCGATTTGAGAATGATAATGTCGGACATGTGAGGACAAATGGGTCGTCGTCTTCTTATTGATTAATTTGCTTTGTTTAAAGGAAGGTGATGGAGGGTCTTGATCATAAGCTTGATCACCATAATAAGTAATGTTAGTTAGAGTAAGGATGCTATTAATTAGCTCTTAATTTCTTCTTTAATTTTGCTTCTTAATTTCTGCTCACTTTGTTTCCATTCTCTTTGATGATTTTGCTCTGAATGAGTTTAGTTAATGGTGATCATCAGTTTGGCGAGAGTAATTAACAAAAGAGATATCGATCCATTAGTAAATCAAAGTTTTGCCTGGATTCTTGATCAAATCACATGAATAGTGTTGTATTGTAATTCCAAAGTGAATAATTAGTGAAGCTCAATTAAACTCTTAGGTATATTAATCAAGTGGAATGAATGAAATGTCTCTTCACAAAGGGATGTGGAGAGAGAGGGTTAGTAGTGATTCTTTTTATCTTGTGTCTGAGAGAGAGAAGCAAAAAGTGGTCTCAACACACATTAGGGTATATTATATTATTCTAACATATCTCTTTATACTCAGCATTATATAATTTATTAATTTAAAACTATGTAAAATATAGTAACTTCCTTTCTTTTTTATAATTTCTTATAGATTACATACTTAATTTGGTAAATGCATCATTTGAATGGACTTTCCAATGATCACTTGTTCATATTTTAATATATTTGTAAGATTTTGTCCATTTTTAGTGTGTACAATTATTCCATTTTGGGCTGTCATTAGACTATATGTGTGTTTTATTATATATATTACTACAAAGTGGAAAAGACAATATTATTATAAGATATGTGGGTTTTATAAAGTGGAGATTCAATAATGCATTAATCTATCAATGTCATATATAGTGATAATATTTTTGAGTCTTTTATTCACCAGTAAAAAAAATAATTTTAATTTTATGTAGTTTATATATTTTTAATAAAATAAAAGAGTTTCATTGAGTTTTTCGTTAAAGTTCGTTTTAAATTTATTATAAGACAAGATTATTTATTTTGATAGATTGATTGTGCTTAATTATTGAATATTTTATTTCACTTTCCTTGTAAGGGAAGCAGAGATTATGATTAGTAGAGAAGGTGTGCAGGGAAAACAAAAAATTGGTGTTGAATGATACATGTTCTCTTGGTTTTGGTGACTAATGAAGCCAGTAATATTGTTTTTGTGGGTTCCAACTGCATAAAAGCATGGGTGACTCCTAATATTAAGATAAACTCTAGTATGGTATGGGTCTTCAATTTTCAACTTATGGGCTCTATTAATTTAATTTCAAAGATAAAACTTACTTGTTTATGGTATAAATAAATTAATTTAAATATGAAAGATTATTTTTAATTGAGAAATAACAGTTTTGAATGGGTTGTTAGGCTGATGTAAGGGGTATGGAAGGGGGAATAACCCTGTTTATATTTTGATTTTCTATTACAATAAAATATACTATTTATTTAAATTATTATATTTGTGTATATAAGCTTCAATTTGAAATATTTAAATAATGTCGATAAATAATTAAATAGCTTCAATAATTTTGAAAAAGGAGGTGCAAGTATCCTTCTTTTTTTTTTTTTAATTTTGGAATTATAAAATGGGTCCTTATTATTCTCCTGTTTGCTTAGTTAAACCGTCAAATTCAATATTGGTTTGATTCAATCAAGTATTAAAGAAAAAATAAATCATTCAACTCAGTCCGACTTTAATTTACAGTGCTACATATTCAATTCATTTACACCACTTAAGCAATTTATTGTCAATATTTTATAAAAATCTCAAATTAAATTTAAAATATTCTTTTTTATATATATATTTGGGGAATCTTAACTCATTCTTATTATTGTACGATATTTTATTATTATTTCTGAATATTTCAAAATTTGAACTAATTGAAACTATATCTAATAGACACATAAGTAACCTTTAGATATCCGTTTAGGTCATTGTAAGTCGCATCGTATGATAATTATATTTGTCTGCAATTATTCTTTTGAAGTAGAAGAGGAAATTTTAAAACGAAATTACACCTTATAATATATAAAATACAAATATAAATTATAAAAATGAATAAAAATATTTTTTCCTTATTTGTCATTGTTTTGCCTTTCTATTTTTTTTTTACTTTCATATATTTATTTCGATATTAGGACTGACAAAATTCTTACAGAAAAAAACCAATTCTAAACAAAGAGACAATAATCAAAAGTTTTGAAAATAATTTTTTTGTTTCATTACAACAAGAAAGAACTTTTAATTTATTTTTAAAACATAGGAACTGGATTAATTATAATACATGATAATGTTTAAAAAAATTTCACTACTGATCTGAGTGTCTGAATTCAAATAAAACAAAAAATTGTTTTAATAATATATTTGCAATTTATTCAAAAGAAAAGATAATTTTTAACAACACACACTGAGTGGGAAAATTAGAGGTCGTTGTCTTGTAGATATTGTGTTGCGTTCAAATTGAGTTTAAAATAGTTGTAATGGCTGATTAATGCTTGCTTAATTCTGCATTTTGCAATAATATATTAATTAAATGGAGAATGTTGGGTTCGAACAACAGCTAATATGTAGGTAGATGTGTTTCACTATTAATTGTAGCATTTGCTTAATAAGGGAGTCATCTGTGAGAGACCGACTATAACAAAGGTTTCTCTGCTTGCATTCATTAAGAAGACATAGGCCTTGATTTGACCTCCCCTTTATTTAAATTTACTATGTGATTAGGGTTTGAATTTTACATGTGTTTATACAAAAATTATTCAGGTCCATTGGCCGAATTAATCAACAAGGTCCGGTCATTGGTACAAGCCATTTCGGTGAATAAGGCAATATGCGATCACAAAATTCAAATGCCAAAAGTAGGAAATAAAAATAAGGGAAAGAATTAATTGGACATAGAAGGATAGGAAGATAAATTTACAAATCAGGAAGATTGAATGATGAACTTGCTAAAAATAAAACTCTTTATAAGGATGTAGAGAAAGTCAAGGAAGGGGACTCTTCAGACAACACAACTACACTATAACAATGTTATATTTTTCTTTTTGTTATATTCCCAGCTTTATTTTAGATGTTTCTTATTTTAATTATTGTATTGACGATTTGAATACCATTGAGCCAATGACTCTTAGAGAAAGATTATCCTAATTTCTTCATTTGCAATTGTCTGTTTAGAAATTAAATTTTTGATGCAATTTAATCATTAGTATCAAAGAACTTTAAATTCTTGGCACGCTTTCTATGTGCATTGCAGAATCGAAGAGATGGAGTTTGTTATTTTTTACAAAACAGATAAACAATTTGGCACACTCATTGAGACCCACGACCATGGTTGACATGAAAAATGACAAAGATACTCATTTTGAATCCAAGGACATAGGAGAAACCAATAGTTTTGCAGTGGTTAACGTCCCAGGGGTAGCTTCACTGAAAGGTCTAAGCATAGAAATAACTCGAGTGGAAGTAATGGTGGCAAAAATGAAGCGAGTGATGCAACCAGACCTGAGTGCAATGACCAATTTTTGTCAAGCAACTATCGCTAAGCACATTCTAAAAGTTCCAAAAGAATTAGCTTGTGGGGAAACAAAACCCCAAAAGGCTGGATTTTGAACAGACTTCTCAAGAGGAAACACCACCATCAGTGGAAGGAAAAACTGAAAGGCGATTGAAAAGGATCTTAAAGAAGTTGTGGGTAACAAACCAAAAGTGATGCAGAGGTATGGAACAAAGGAAAAATGATTACTCCTGTATATCAACCACCCTACAAGGGGGAAGAAATTCCCAAGGAACCAACTCCAATTCCTTGGAAACCAACCTTGCGTGTTCAAGGTTATATGTGTTAGTGTAAGCCCTAGCCCAAATACGTGTTACTCCTGTATTGATTTGTCCTTGATAGGAATTTCTTTTGAATGGTATGTTTCTTTACCTAGGGATTCTATGTTTAGCTAGCTGGATATGCAAAAAATTTTCTATGCACAGTTTTCAAAAGTGAACCAGAAGTTAGCATAACAGATATGTCCAAATTAACTCAGGCCCTTAGAGAAAAGCTAAAAATTTTATTGCTAGATTCAAGAACATGAGGAAAAAGTGCAGGTTAATGATTTCATAAATAGAGTTTGTAATAATGGCTTAAAAGGGCTTGGATTTTGAGCTCATGAAGAAATTCCAAGGTATGAATTTTTTTGACTTTATCAGATAGCTACTAATGTCACAGAGTATGAGGAATTACTACAAGAAGATGCATTGACGAAGAGGTAGGCCATGAGGATGTACTTTCTAGAGGTCTACCTTGTAGATGCATCTGTTGCCTCTAAGGTAGAAGTTGTAGTAGTTGTAGTGGCCAACTAGAGAAGTATCATCTACCCAAAATTAGCTAAAGTTAAACAAAGGTACCCACGCCATGGAAAGTCATAAAAGAAATTTGCAATATACTTTTGATGTTTTTAAGACTAGGAAATTTTTTTTTATTTTCTTTTACAGGAACATTTCCTAAGTTTGTCAGATGATCATATTGCCTTCTAAAGAAGAACTCAGAAGAAAGGATTACTTCAAGTTTCATAATTCCTGAAATCAAGCTACCAATGTGTGTTGGGCTTTCAAAAATATTTTTTAAGAAAGAATCAATAAGGGGATAATTAGATTCCTAGAAGAAACCATGATGGTGGACATAGATTCTTTCCCCAAGGGGGCATGCTCTGTAAATATGCATGCCCTTAATTTGAAGGATTGATTGAATGAGAAAAAAAGAAAGGAAGACACACCTAAATTAGGGGCAGAGTCTAGAAGGTTTGGGTAAGAAAGGAGGAGTTGTCACAAAGGAGAGGGATAACTCATCCTACCGAAGAAATGATCATCCTTACACCAAGATTCATAAAACCTTAAGTTCCTAGGGAAATAGAGCAATGATGATGGTCAGGATAGAAGGGTGATGTAAAAAAGGACGCACACCTAGAAGAGAAAGGAACAAAGGAAATAGTTGGCTATAAGGTTGACCAAACAAAGCCATGAGTTGGAGTTTCAGTTAGCAAGAAAAAAGGAAAGATTCCTTTTAGAGTAAAGATATTAGTGGAAAAAAGGCTGAGATACATGCCATTATAGATAAGGTCTTAGTTGGGAATACAAACAAGCAATATTAAAATAAGTTAAGGAGGAAAGCTATTGATGATGTAGAATCAGTAATTAGCAACGCTAATGGAAGAGATCCAACCAGATAGGAAATTAATAGTTTTAAGGTTGGAGGCTTACCTATGTTTTATGTTGGAATTGTTTCCCTCATACTCCCTGCAGATTTAGGAGAAATGATGAATAACCCCTGAAAGCAGCCAATCTAACCTAGGGAGAAGAGGCTAGGGCAGCAATGTGCTATGGAAGATTTGAAAGTACAAGAAATGTAATAGCCTCCAGCTTTCCTCCAACTTTCGATCGACCATCAGAAGCTAACCACACCAACATAAAGACCCATATTAGCAGAAAGCCCTTGGACAGAATTTTGGTGGACAATGGCTTAGCGATAAATGTGATCCCCTTGAATACACAGTTGAATCTAGGAAAAAGGAAGAAAATATTATTTCGATTGACATTGTAGTTAAAGTCGTGATCAGAGATGTAGCCAAAAATTTTGATGTAATTCCCTTGCACTCCCTTACACATTAGCGTAGTCAGTAAGACCTATAAGTAAACTTTTTTGTCATCAATTCAAATGTAAGTTACAGCTCTTACTGGCAAAGGATTAGATCTACGCAAATCTGAATGTACTGTCTACGCTCCATTAGTTTTTGTTATTCTAGAACATTGGACAAGTTGAAATGGTCGAGGAAGAACTAACCCATTTAAAAGAGAAGTAAGCTTAGTTGATGCATTTGTCTAATATGGGGATACTCAACCCATAACCTTTTAAAGATTAGACAAAAAGGGAATCGTATAACATTGGTTTTTGCCAAGGATAGGGTCATAAAGAGTGGTCTTGCTATTCTTTGGAAAAAAGTATGATCAATTTCCATACTTGAAAAAAACCAACACTACATAGATACCCATATCACACTTCAAGGTGAAGAACCTTATAGGATGACAGGATATTATGGGCACGTTAGTAGCGAAGCACGACTAGAATTATGGAATATGTTGAGAGAATTGGCAGGCAGATATTCACTTCCATAGTGTGTCATAGGAGATTTGAATGACATGCTCAGTCTAAGAGAAAAACAAAGAGGAGCAGCACAACCTACCAATCTTATAAGAGGATTTGAGGAGGCATTGGAAGATAGCCATTTGAAGGACTTTGGCTATGTGGGAACTACTTTCACATAAGAGAGGACTAGATGCACAACCAATTGGGAGGAGGAGAGATTAGATAGAGCTTTGGAAAACGAAGAATGGATCCAACATTTCAATTTGTCCAGAGTGGTTCATATTAGCCAAACAACTTTGGACCATATACCTATTATATTGGAGTTGCAAAAATTCAAACCAAGTAGCCAAACCCATCGATTTTGGTTTGAAAATTCATGGAACAGGGATAAAGGCTGCCATGATGTGATTAAGGGGTCTTAGACCAGTGGAGAAGATAAAAAATTCAACAGAAGTTAGCTCAGTGTGGGCAAGAGCTAGAGAAATGGGGTAGGAACATAACACAATAGTTGCGTGGAAGAATCAAGGAGCAAAAGAAATTAATTCAAGAAACACGAGGAAGAAGGGATGATACGGCAGTTTGCTCACTGGAAGAAGCTCAAAAGGAACTCAATACACTGCTCAAATGTGAAGAAGATTTTTGGAAGCAAAGAGCAAAATTATTTTTTTCTTCGATGTGGAGACCTCAATACCACCGCTTTCCATAAAGTTGCATTGGCAAGGGTGAGAAAATGTCTTGTAATCGAATTATAGACGAAGAATGTTCAATGGGTGCATTTCGGTACTGGCCTAAACACTTTTGCATTTGATTATTTCACTAATCTATAAAGAGTTATGGAGTACAGGCTGCAGGAGTAAGCCAATATGTAAAAAGGAGAGTTATAGATGAACAAAACAAATTGTTGCTGGAACAATTTCTTCTAGAGGAAATCAAGTCAGCAATATTTTCAATGCATCCCTGGAGACGATGGTTTTAATTTGTCATTTTATTAAAAATACTAGGATGTGGTTGGAGCGGACGTAACTACAACATGCATTGAGTGGTTAACATGAGGAAAGTTGCCAGATATGCATAATGACATAATCCTCGTGTTGATACTAAAGAAGATTCGTCCAGTAAAAATGCAAGACATGAGGCTGATAGCTTTATGTAAAGCTATTTACAAATTTGTGGCTAAGGCTATGGCGAATAGGATGCAGATGATACTAGTAGAGTTAATATGATAAACTCAGAGTTTGAGGCAAGAAGGCTAATTACAAATAGTATTGTCATAGCAAATGAGCTAACACACACTTTGAAAGGGAAGAGAACGGAGCATCTGTTAGAGGCATTGAAGATTGATATTGCCTAGGATTATGACAAGTTAAAATGGAATTATTTGGAGGCCATTTTGTTGTTGATGGGATTTCATGGAGACTAGGTTAAACTGGCAATGTCTTGTGTGAGAACAGTGAGATTTAAAGTGGTGATTGGGCAAGAAACAAACAATTTGATTACTCTTGAGAGGGGTTTATGCCAAGGAGATCCATTATCTCAATACCTTTTCACTATCACAATAGAAAGGTTATTGGCAATATCCAATACTATGAAAGTCGGGGCCTGTATCATGGGTATAGAGTTGCTAGAAGAGCACCCAATATCACACATTTGTTTTTTGCAGATGACACAATGTTGTTTTTTTGAGCCACAACGGAAGAGGCATCTTTTGTCAAAGCTTTGTTAGAGGATTATACAAGATTATTCGGGCAAGAGGTCAACTACAGCAAATTTTCCATCATTTATAGTATGAATGTATTAAATGATTAGAAGAGAGAGAGATCAAATTGCAATTAGGCATGGATGAACAGGTTGGATCTTGCAAATATTTGGGGATGCTTATAACTGGAGGCCGAAGAAAAAAGAGGTGTTTTAATTCATCAAGGAGAATCACAAAACCAGAATGGATATATGGAAAAGTAGAGGCTTATTCTAGTAGGAAAAGAGGTATTATTAAAGAAAATTGCTCAAACAATTCCAAATTACACAATAAGCTTATACTTGTTACCAGACACGATTTGTGAGGAAATAAACAGGCTAATGAATAGATTCTGGTGGGGCAAAAATGGAGTACGAGGGACCATAAGGTGGTTGAAGTGGGAAAAATTGTGTGTTAAGAAGCATGAAGGTGGTGTAGGATTTTGAAATTCGAAGGATTTTAACAAAGCACTATTGGAAAAACAAGGGTGGTGAATTATCAACTATCTTAATAGCCTAATGGTGAAGGTTCTTAAAGCCAATTGAGTCAAATGGAGAAGAGTCTCCAAGCGTTATATGGAGAAGCATCTGGGTAAGAAGTGAAATCATCAGGACAGAGTGCAGATGGCATGTACGAGTGGAGCACAAAATTAATGTCTAAAAAGAACCGTGGTTTCCATGTTGTAAAATTGGAAGATTTCTACGATCATGATACTGGTACTGGAAGAGTTAAAGTAGAGAGCCTAATCATCCAAGACACTCACAGCTAGGATGTGGATTGTTATTTAATGAAAGAGACAACAACTTATTCTTTTAATCCCACTAAGCAGACGAGTTGTAGAGGAGAAATGGACATGGCTTAGAGACCGTTCAGGTTAGTACTCAGTCAAGTTAGGTTACAAACATATTCATAATGCTTCACATGTAGCAATGGGGAGCTTGGAGGAAATATGGAAGCTTATATGGAAGATCTTGGTGATGCTAAAAATGATTAATATGGTATAGACAGCATCTTCCAACACACTGCCAATAAAAGCTAGATTGTTCTAGCATTGGGTTGCACAAGCAGATGTTTACCCTGTCAGTATTGGTACAACTAAATCAATATTACCTGGACTCATCGGATGCTCAGTAGCTTTAGAAGTATGGTAGAGATCAGGTATGGATGGGTTGAAGGGTAGCTACATTTTTAGAATGGTTGGGAGTTATATTACACGAAGTGGATTGGTGTAGATGGGGAGAAGTTGGAACTCTTTGTTGGATCATATTGTAGCATCAAAATACAGTAGTTTGGGAGGGAAGACAGAGCAATGCCAGGAGTATAGTGTTTTAGAGCCTACATGGATGAAAAGTTTGGGTTAAAGAACAAAACACCACCTTCAGCAGAGCAGCCTAAGGCACATCCAGATAAATAGGCAAAGATGTCTTTGTTAACTCTGGTGGATGCACAATGATCAGGCAGAATGAATACTGTTAGTTCCTTGGAGCTAATGTCATTAATTTTCCCCATTTGAGAGACAAGATAGTTTTGAAGGTTTTGGCCATACGAGAAGCTCTATCTAAAACACCCTAAACTAACTAACATATTAATCATATGATTTAACTTTATCATGCAAAAGCTTTTAAAATTTTTTTCATATAATCATAATATACATATATCATTCAAAAATTATTCTATAATAGTCTGTATATCTAAACATGTCTGACTGTAGAGAAAAGAAGTGCTGAGTAGCAGAAGTCGACCCACTTGCTAAACTATCTTCTGTAACCTTTATCTAGTACCTATTCCTGAAAAAAATATACAATTGTAGTTGATGAGTTGTGGGCTCAGTGAGTAATCAGCTATAATTAGTTATCATCTTATATTCTTATTCATTTTCTGTAATTCTATGATTTTATACATGAGGACACAGGCACGTATATCTTAGCATATAAATATATTATGTGTATACTTTTCTGTATTCTGTATTCTTTTATACATATTATCATATGAACATTGAAATTGTGCTTATCTTTGTGATCTGTATCATATCATGTGTGTCACTGTATATATAACTGTACGATATTATATTGTATCGTTTCTTTACTATGTTATACTGTGCTGTGTTAAACTCTACTATGTATAATGTGCTGTACTGTGCTATATTGTGCTATACTTTTGCCTCCGATACTACACCATGTTGTGCTATACTGTGACCAACTATATATCTTTCTCCACTAATAAACTATACATCCGTCTCCACTATACATTTGTCTCCGATCAACACCACTAGCTGTATCACCACCACAAGGTGTTTCACCACCACCAATCACGTATCACCACCACTATCTGTATATCCTGTATCTTATGTAGCATGTGACTATGTAATCATGTGGCTGTGTTATCATGCGACTGTGTGATTCATATAACTGTGAAATAATATGACTGCATTTTCATGTTTTCTTATATCATTTATAGTCTTGTATAAATTCATAGGTATTATGTTAATTGTATTTACTAGAATACGATCATATATCTATGAATTCTGTGAAGTAATGAAAGGTCATGTACTTCCTTTGACATATCTGTTATTCTATGTTTCATATAGAAGTCATGAAAGATCATGTACTTCCTTTGATATATCTATACGATTAGTTTCACATTTATTATATCTTTGTTTTCTTTGGAATACTTACTGGGATTTCTCCTATAATCTATAATCTAATCTATAAACTCACTTTTCTAACATATCAACAACATCCACACTCTAGAATTCCAATTATTCACGTAAAACTGTATTTAAAAATAAGTTTGGATTACTCACCTGTATCTCCGTATTATCCTATGTAACGCCCTCCATTTTTCGTAAATTTTAATTTTTAATTTAATATTTAAGAAAAGGTGTAGAAATTTTTCGCGAGATATGTTTAAATAAATATTGGTGTAAAAGTTTAGAATATATGAGGGTTAAAAATTTAGTGAGATTAAGTCAAACCGGGAGAGAAAGACGAAAGAATGGTCATGTGTAGAGTCGAGGGCAAAATTGTCATTTCCGAAGTAAAAATATATATAAACACATGTATCTCTCTTTCTACTCCATTCCAAATCCACGTTTTTGGTTTCCAAATACCTAACCAAATCCTGAAAACCCTAACTAACTCTGAATCTCGACGAACTGTAGTGATCAGGAGGTGTAGGATTGAGCAGAGATTATAATTTGGTGAGTTTTCTTTGACTAATTTCATGGAATCACGTTTTTGTGATATGGCTTGACTTTACGAAGTGATTTCTCATCCATTTTAAGTCTAAATTGAGTGAAATTGGGTTTGATTGAAAGGTATGGATGTGTAGTAACCATTGGTATCGAATTTTAGGGTTAGCTTATGGTTTTAGTGCTTGAAAATGGTGTTTTAAAAAGGAAGGTCAAAAGTGACGAAAATTTATATTGTAACCCTAAGTTCGGTTTTAAGTTTTGTTGTTAGGGTTAACTTCTTTGGGCTTGATTGAGTTTGTTTACACGGCCAATTTGATTGGGTAAACTATGAGGTAAAATTAATTTTGAATTAAGGATAATGGTTTAAGAATTTTGTGAAGGATGTTGTAGAAAATGAGGTATTGGTTATGTAACGCCCCGAAAAGTTTGATAATTCAAATTTTAAAAATGTAGAAGAATATTGAAGGAAAAATCAAATTTTTCCGTATGGAGATTTAATTAAATTAAGAATATTTTTAATTTAAATTAAGTCAATAAGTATACGATTTTTCGTATATACTTGAATTTCCGAGAAAAATTGTGAAGAAGAGATTTATTAATTTATGACGTGGCACAGTTTAATGTAATAAATATTATCGTATATAGATTATTTTAATTTAGTCTATGTTAATTTAAAATTTTTAATATAATAATAATAAAAATAAATATACGAGTTTCTCTATGAAGCAATTACGATATTAAGATTTGGAGAAAAAGTAATTTAAGCAAAAGAAATAAAAGATGAGTGTAGGGGTAATTTGGTCAAATGCAAGAAGAGGAACACTCTTAACCTAAAGGAAACCCTAAAAACACTTCATTCCCATTTGAAAAAGAGCAGCCAATCTTTCCCTCTTCACTCTCCAAACAGCCAGCCCCCCTTCTCTTGACTCTCGACCTCACTCTCTCCTTCTCTACTTTCTTTGATCACCACCGTCGACCATCTCTCTCCCTCGCATCATCACCGCCAGTCACCATCACCAACATCTTTCTCTCCCTCTCTCGGCCCAATCTCCAATCTCTCTCTTGCGGATCTTCTTCTCTCGCCATCACCATCGCAGGCCGACGACTCCTCGCTGGATTATTCTTTCTTTTCCGTCGGCTCTTCCTTTTCGGTTTGCTAACGCCGACCACTACAACCACCACCAAAGGCCGTCTCCTCCTCCATGTCCAGCCGACTCTCTCTCTGATCAGATCTCTCTTTCGGCTTCCTCGTGGGTTCCTCTCGCCGGCCGTTTCTTTTCCACCCGCCACTAGCACGCTCCAGCCGTTGTGTTGGCGTCCCCTCGCACGGCAGCCGCGCCTCCACCATGGCCGGCGCATGTTGCAGCCGTCGCGCCACCAGCAGCAGCTCCCGCGTGGTCCAGCCGCCTCCACCCACCGTCGCTCGCTCCAGATCTGGCCGTTCCACCGCCCTTTGGTCCCTTTTTCTGTTTTAATATATGTATATATATATATATATATATATA
>CANYCX010578741.1:0-15214 GCA_948193385.1 Breynia disticha f. nivosa
ACATATACTTAACATACATATATTTGTCATGATCATATTGTTAACTCTTAAGATAAATGTGTGAATCCATCGTCGATGAGTTGTGAGGTGTGTGAAACGTTTATAAGTGGTGTATAATCATAAGGATAAATATGCGGTGTCAATTCCACTTCACCAGGTCTAAGCTTGCTCGTTCCATGTTTTGGGTAACAAAAAGCAAAATTGACTCATGAGAAGGGAACCCTTTTCAATAAACCAAAAAACCCAAATAGATTTGAAAAAGTTTGAAGAAAGAAAAACTTGATAAAGTTTCAATAATTGTCCTTTTTGGATCAAATGTTTGTCCTTACACATCTAAATCCTGACATACAATATGTCTTTTTTAAGCTTTTAGTAGTTAGAGAGACTAAGTTTGTCTGAATCGAGTCAGACAACCACATGAGAACAGAAGTTTCCTGTTTCAATGTAAAAGTTTCCTTTTTGGAATAGCCATTTTAATTGCTCGAAGGATTCTTTAGTGTTCTTATTAACTCCAGTGGTTGACGTAAGAATCTTTTTAGCATTTTCAAGGATTTGCACTTTACCAGTTATTACTGGGAAGTCTGTCGACTCTCACCTCACGAGAGCGATTCCGTTGGACGCTGAACTCTGATCTCGGATTATTCTTTATCGAATGTGAGAGATGTAATTAAAAAAACTAAGAAATATGTCAAATTACTTTTACGAACAGTTTCAAATTTGAGTGGTTTAATGTATATTTCATGTTTTTACAGATGATGAGAGCATTTGTAGGGGATTTAAGTGATGATTTGTGCATAATGTTTAGATATTTTCTTTTATTAGAACCAAACTTTTAATCAAAATTTACAGCCGAAAATGAATTGAACATATCAACAAATCAGACATTTATTAGCCGAGACGGATGAAAGGGCGGCAGGCGGTATCCACTCCTTTCCATTCCGCTTCCTATAACTATTTTCGTATCATTTTATCTCTTTCCATAATACTGTTCGCTTTTGTTGCTAATGCAAAGAACAACAACCTTATTGTGCTAATTCCTCTATTTTTAATATATATATATATATATGAATATTTTTTAATGTAAATGTCGCATCCAACTTATAATTGTAATACACTGAGTCCTTCGTGGTAGGGTTTTTGATAGAGACGAGGAGCTCCCTAAACATTTCGAGCAGCAAACATTGCTAGAAGAGTCTTCTCCTTCACTCATATTTGACAATTGACAAATGTTTCTTCATGAATAGGCATCTCTTCAAAAGGCTATGACATTATCATAAGACATTGTTTTAAAATACTTTAGAGTTTCTCTTTCATATTAGTGTTAACTAAAAATATAAATGAATTTTTGTGCAATCACGTCCTCGCTAAATTGTGTTTTCACCGGACCCGACAAAACCTTTATATTAGAGAGTTTTGTTAGTTCGATTATATATAAATGGTGTTTTCATCTACTATTGTCAAATTTGTCTACGAGTAGTTATAGTTATTGGCTCGCCTCCCTACTATAATATATTTCTGGGTTCCCTGTCACAAATTAAGTAATTTTATAAATGTTACACACTGAAACGAGTGATTTAAATAGACATTCATTTTTTCAAAAGTAATCTGATGATATTACACGTGTGCTCACCCATTTGAATGAATGCTGAAGAATTCACAAAAAATATCAGTCTCTTTATCTCTTTACTATTTAATCTACGAGAAAAACATACCCTCCCGCAATTAAACTCTCAAACTATCCAACAAACACCATAACATGATTCAAAAGAGACCTTTTAACCAGCAAAGGATTGAACACAGAAGTTGTTTTTTGAGCTTATTCAGAAGAGTTAGGTGCGACAATGCGTAGCAATAAGAAGAAGTCATTGTCGTATTGATGAACATTGTTATAAGCTGTCGACTTTGATCATAGTAACATGGCTAGCAAAATTGTGGCTTGTCATTTTCAAGTCATCTGTTGCATGTGTTAATCGGTTGCCACTGGGACATGATGTTCCCATCCTTTCGTTCCCAGCACCACAGCCACATACTCGAAACTTGCACGCACATAACTCGATAATTTTGAAATTTCTTTAACGAACTAGGCTGACTTAATATCGAGAAGAGATCAAGTGTCGAACGTGCGTTAGTATAAAGTCTAAGTTCTTTCTGCAAATCTACAGTTCTAAAGATTTGTTTTGATTATGTTTAGCACGTTGTGTGTGCATGTAATCAACGCAAATAGCCCGCGCGGCACACAAATCTTTCGAACCCCAACGTCAAGATCCATGGAGGAGCATAATGGCAATGGATAGAAGGGCGGAAGTAATAGGGGCGGGTGTCTCGATTTCGTTTCTTTTTATACTTCTTTCGTTTCATAGTAGATGTCATTTTAAAAAAATTATTTTTTTATATTATATTTTATTTTGCAGTAGTATTTAATAATTTTTTTCAATATTGCCTTCATTTATTTTATATTTTTAATACAAATTTAATTTAGTGTTTCTTTTGATGTACCCAAGTAAAAGAGTTAGATGTATAAATCGGTTTGAAACTAAGGTTCACTGTTCCATGAACCATGAAACTAGAACTCCTCAAACTGGATTAGTCTCAGCCCCTTAGTGTTTCTTTTGATATGTATCCAAGTAAAAGAGTTAGAGGTATAAATCGGTTTGAAACTGAGATTTACTGTTCCATGAACCATGAAACCAGAACTCCCCCGAACCGGATTAGTCTCAACCCAGCGGGGCCCAAACCAAAAGAAATTGACGGCTTTATGCTTTTAACAAAATATATCCTCTACATTAAAGACCAACAAACAATTAGTTAGAGATTAGTAAAATATACCTACGAGGGTGTGGTGTAGTGGTTAAACACCTCCGAATGGCTCCCTGCGACGCAGGTTCGAGCCTGAGAAGTGCCCCTTGTGAGGGAGCTCCATCCTTACCTCCTCGAGCGAGCCCGGATTAGTCCCGGACAATGTGTTGTGGATACCGGGTGGTTCAAACAAAAAAAAAAGAGATTAGTAAAATATGTCAACATCTTTCATTGTTGTGGAGCATGCATGCATGCGTCTTCAAATACTAGTTTATTAGTCGCAGATTCACTATTATAAGCAGTTAAGAATTCGACACGATATAAATGATATGAATTTAATTTTCGTAATATTTACGTCATTAATAGTGAGATTTGATTAAAAAAATTACTGGTACAATTATGATATATTAATTTTAATTGTCACCCTAATTAGAACATAAATAATGGAGAAGATATATTGTTTATCTCAACTTCTTTAATCAATGGAGATAAAAGATGTCTAATGCTCCAAAAAAGCAATTTGGGCATTTAGATCTGCTTGAACTATATAATAAAGAGTAAATATTTGCTTATTTAGGAATGACAATTTTTTTAATGAAGTTGTTAGTGGTTATTTAAGTTTTTAAGGCGATGTTATTAAAACTGGATCGATGATCGAATCGAAAAAAGGGCTGGATGATTGGTTTACTAGTTGAACTAGTGGTTTATTGGTCGGAACAGTAATTTAAAAATAATACAAATAAATAAATTAAATAATATATATATATATACAAAATTATTTACTTTTTAAATTATTTTTTTTAATGGATAATGTTCGGTTCACCAATTAAAGTGACCGGTTCGTCGATTTTCAACTATTTAATACTAATTTACTTGCAGATTGGTTTGAATGGTAAAATTAGGTCGAACTAGTAGCCGATTCATCAGTTCGATCGATTAGTTCGATTTGGTTTTTATATCTTTTTGATTGATTAACATATAGCTTAAAAAATAAATATTATAGGAGATGTTAAAATTATTTAATTGCAATATTTCGAAGTTTAACATTGTTTTACTGTATTTTGATGGAAAAAATGCAAAATAGCTTAACATTATCACAAACGCTATGTCTACAGTCACATACGGAAACAAAGGGGAGGCGAAGACGCTGTCACAACTCTTGTCATATCTATTCCTGTAGTTTCATATTTTTTATCTTTTTTTATACTATTTTTAATTCATCTAATTTTATTATCTTTTAAAAAATTTCTGAATTCGTCATTTTCTGCACTAGTAATTGAAACATAAGTAACCAAATAGGCTCTATTTTTTTTTAGAAAATTTATACAGGCCTTGAAGCAAACTTGAGACTTAGAAATCTCGTGATTCAAATATAAAAATCATCAAATTACACTTTTAATTCACCAATTCAATCCAAAATTTCACATTAAAATCATGATTAAAGAACAAAAAGTAATTAGAAAAAGGAGTGTTTTAGTGTAAGAAAGGTGGGTGATGTGAGTGTTACAAAAAATAGCCATACAAACCACACAACCTTTTTTTTTTTACAAATTTTTAGGCAAGATGCTGGGCTATTTCACGAGCTAAAGACAAGGAGCATCATTTGGTGTAGCCTGACAAACCAGCAGACCAACGGGCCTGTATGTTTCTCCAAGCGCCGCTACGGCTCCAAAATTCGAACCGCCCATCCTTAGTGTGAAAGTGAAACCTCTTAATCACTGAATCCACGGACGACCGTTACAAACCACAAACTTAAACGTCACCTTTTCAATAAGAACCTCAACCTAACCTAACCACGAGCCGCTGCTGGTTTTTCTGGTGAGGGTTTTTTCAATTCAAACCAACCAACCTCGACTCCTCAGGTGGTTTGTTTACATTTCAATTTTGTCCTGTTTTGACCATACTACCCACGTTCTCCTGGCTGGTGGTTTTGAGAAACTTGTAGAAATAATCTCTTATTTGACTTTTAGAGGGTTTGGTTTCCTATTTTACCCTTTCGTTTTAGTATTTTCGTTATATGTTTTCAATTAGTAGAGACATTATTGGAAGTGTCCAATTGGTCGGTTCGGTCTATTTTAGACCCAATCGAATATAATTAAGAACTAAATTTTTTTTAAAAAAAATCAAACTAATTCGATACATAGTATAAAACTGAATTGAACCGAATTTTAAAACTTGAAAAACATATATTACAAATTCAAAACAGTAGTTGTATAGAAATAAACTAATATAAAATATGAGTTGACTAGATTCATGCTCATTATATATTAAGACAAAAAATTCAAATTGGTTCAGTTGAACAAAACTCAAGTACAGAAATAAATGTATATACGTTGTATTTATGAAATTTTGATTTCCCAATAGATTTTTTATTTTCACCAAATCAATCGAATATAAAAATTTTATTAAAAACCAAACCAAATCGATCAAAGCACACAAATAGCCGACACAAACCGATTTTTATGGCTCAATTTTGATTAGTTCTATTGGTTCAAGCAAATATTAGACGTTCCTAGACATAATTCACAAATATTTTTATTATATTTTGTTAAGGGTCTAAGCCACGAAGGGCAAAACAGGAAAAGCACAAGAAGGGCAGAAAAGGAACGTAATGTGGAGAGAGAGCATAAAGAGAAGTAGCGACAATAGGGAAGGCACTCTCATCTGTGATATATATAAATAGCATTTCTGTCTTCTTCTCGTCTATCATAATACTCCCTTCATCTAAATCTCACCTCATCATCTCTCGCTAACATCATGTCTTGCTTCAAGGGAAAGTACACCGGTAATTATCGCTTCGTTTTCACTTTACGCTTCGTTGTTTAGTTCTCTCTTGTTGTTTTAAATTTTATCAGATCTGTAATTTTGTTATTTCATTTTTGTTTACTGTATGTTCAAGTAGACTGTGCTCATTGGATTTATTTGTTTTGAATATTAATAATACTCAGATCTGTTTTGTTATAATTGAAATGCTCTGATTATCGCTAGATCTCATTTAATTAGTTGTTTATTAACTACCAGATCTCAATTAATTCTTAGTTAACTATGTCTTCAGCGAATGATTTGCGTAACTGTATTTACTGATTATTTTAGTTTAATCGATTCGGTTTTTGTATGTATATTTGAAAGTGAATTGTTATTTACTGATTATTGTAGTTTAATTGAATCAATATTTGTATCTGCATTTAATTGCAAATGTTATTGACTTTATTGTGATTGAAGTTTGATTTATTTTAGTTTAAGAAGACCAATATTTGTATTTATAATAGGAAGTGCTTCTGTTGTTTGATGATTATTTCAATTCAATCAAATCAATATCTGTATTTATAGTGAAAAATTGTTATTTGATTACTATATTAGTTTAATCGAATCATTATTTGTATGTACATTTAGAAATGACATCGTTATTGTGATTTAATTGAATTGAAGTTTGATTTATTGTGTAGATGAGCTTATTGCAAACGCTACATATATTGGCACCCCCGGAAAGGGGATTCTTGCGGCGGATGAGTCTACTGGGACTATCGGAAAGAGGCTTTCGAGCATTAACGTAGAAAATGTTGAGTCTAACAGACGTGCGCTTCGTGAGCTGTTGTTTTGCACTCCTGGCGCTCTTCAGTACCTTAGTGGCGTTATTCTCTTTGAGGAAACTCTCTACCAAAAGACTGCTGCAGGTGCTTGAATTGGTTTTGAATTGAAATGTTTTGTTCATGTCAGTATTTTGTTGATGTTACTGTCAGTTGAATTGTCTTATTAATTTGGTTATTTTTAATAGAAATGTTATTGTTATTTTTGTTGATTTGATGATTGGATCGATTATTGAAATGGTGATTTAGTTTTATTTATTGGTTGACTCTGTCGCATTGGAAATGCTTTTTTTTTTTTTTGAATTTGTTAGTTTGGTGATTCTCCTGTTAAATGAGGTGTTTTGCTATCTTCTGTGGCTTGATGATTCCACTGTTAATTGTAATTTTGGGCAACTCAATTTGGTTATTCAATTTTTAATTGAAATGTTTTGTTAATATGATGATCCCATCATTTAATGGAATGTTTCTTTAGTTTCATTAATATGATATGTCATTATTCATTGAAATATTTTGTTAATTTTGTTAAATTTGATGGTCCGATTGTTAATTGAAATCTTTAATTGTGCAGGCAAGCCTTTTGTTGATGTCTTGAAGGAAGGAGGTGTTCTTCCTGGTATCAAGGTTGACAAGGGTACCGTTGAGCTTGCTGGAACCAATGGTGAGACCACAACCCAGGGTCTTGATGGCCTCGCCCAGCGTTGCCAGAAGTACTATGAGGCCGGTGCCCGTTTTGCTAAATGGCGTGCTGTGCTGAAAATTGGCCCCAACGAGCCATCTCAGCTTGCTATTAACGAGAATGCCAATGGTTTGGCAAGATATGCCATTATTTGTCAGGAGAATGGTTTGGTTCCAATTGTTGAGCCTGAAATTTTGGTCGATGGGCCTCATGACATTGAGAAGTGCCTTGACGTTACTGAGCGCGTTCTTGCTGCTTGCTACAAGGCGCTGAATGACCACCATGTCTTGCTTGAGGGAACTCTTTTGAAGCCTAACATGGTTACTCCCGGATCCGAGGCTCCTAAGGTTGCGCCTGAGGTGATTGCCAAGTACACAGTCCTCGCTCTCCAAAGAACCGTGCCAGCTGCTGTCCCTGCCATCGTTTTCTTGTCTGGTGGACAGAGTGAAGTCGAGGCCACCCTCAACCTCAATGCCATGAACAAACTGAAGACCAAGAAGCCATGGTCTCTCTCCTTCTCATTCGGACGTGCCCTTCAACAGAGTACCCTCAAGGCATGGGCCGGCAAGGAAGAAAACATCAAGAAAGCACAGGCTGCTTTCCTCACCAGAGCCAAGGCCAACTCCGAAGCAACTCTCGGTACTTACAAGGGTGATGACAGCGTTGTTGAGGGCGCTTCAGAGTCTCTCCATGTCAAAGACTACAAATACTGAGAACCCTCTCTTGTTTGGTGTCCAAGAATTGAGTTACAAACTTTCTTAAGGCACATAGATTTTAGGCTCTATGTTTTATTAATGTTTTTCCATGGATTTAATGTTTAGTAGGCCAGGAAATAAGAGCTTGAGGGACAATGGACGTTTTAAGTTAATAGTTTTGCCAAGTTGTCGAGAACGATAAAATGTTCTCTCTTTTGAAATTGAAGCTGTTTCGACTGTTTTTTTATGCATCTCGAGACTCCTTTGATTTGAAAGGCTAACAACTAAAAACAATGTAGGCAAGTGCATCTATACACGGCCGCGTAATCTGCTGTACTATCCGTGCAATCAATTACGCGACTGTCTAACGTACAAAAGATAAAACAAAAGAGAACCATAATTGGAACGCTACAAATTGGTGCCAAATACCAGCCGAAAATATAGATGACATAGCGTTTATCATAAAAACAAAGTTGGGAAGTTTGTAGATTAGTATGTCTTGTGTTGACTCAAGAGTTAAATGCCTATCCATTGTTCAATATTTCTTGATCATTTGGAGAATTGGTCGTTTCTTTTTCATCAAGCTCACTACCTATCCGAACCTTTGAAGCAGTTGAAATGAAGATGTTAAAACTGTTGCTTAGAACCCTCAAATCACTAATTTCAGATTTGGTTTCAGATTTCATAATATTTTGATGATTGTCGAGACCAAATGGCTGTGAAATCACATGGGCAAGTTTCTTGGGAGGTTTTTACGGATATATACCCTTTACAATAAAAAATTCAAGTATACACAAAAAATATAAAATAATTCTAAAATACTCTTTATTTATTTACTTTTATTCGCAATTACCCCATGAAAGTAGTTGCATGAGTTAATTATTTTTTAAAGTGGAGGGATAAAAATGAATATAGAACATCACGATGGTTTTATTACATAAAATCCACTTAGTGGGGTGAAGTATGTAATTATCTCAAGTTTCTTGGTTCTTCAAGTCACAATACCTCTTAAGAGCCCAATATTTCAGAAAAACCTCCAAATCACTAGGGCTCTCTTTCAATGAAGCTATGCCACAAGTCTCAGCTTATCCTCATTTGTTTGTTTAAACCATCCTGTATTCCTGTCTTCAATGAAGAATAATTTGGGATTAGAGCGGAAGATATAACTCTTACCTTATGAGGACGACTCTGCTGGAATTCGATCTTGGGAGCACATCGAATCTAATCTCTAACATCTCATTAGTTCAACTTATCCTACTTAACTTGCAGTAAGAACTGACTATGAGCATTTTAAATAATGCCTGTGGCAATTATCTACTGTCTTAATAAAGTTGCATTTAATATTAAAGGTAATTCATGAAGAGTCAATTTACCTAAAAGTTCTGAAGTGAGCATTATTCAAGTCACAATCAGAAGTTTATTTTTTTGTCATTATAGATTAGTTATACAACTTGTTCTTTATAATTCGCTCTAAATTCAGTTTGGAGTACACAATAGTTGTGATTTTCTGACACGATAACATGATAGATAAGTACAAGTTTATGACACAACCCGAATTAAACAAATATAATTTTTGTAATGTTTATATTACCATTATAAAAAATAGAAAAAAACGATTACGACAAGATTAACACGAAATACAAAAGCCTATCTGAATTAATTAAATCTAAGCACATGCATTAAATGTATTCCATTTCTAGACAGAAGTAGTTACAGCAGATTGCAGAATGCCAGACTTCCAAATTTAGGTCAAGTTTCACACAGCATCATCAGCATCAGCATTGCAGTTTCATTATTTTCCTCTCTGCTATAATCTCAGTTACAAGTCACATCACATGCACACACCACCCATCTTCCTCACCATCACCACCTCCTCCAAAACCCCAAAAAAAAAAGCTGGTTTTCCTTTCAATTCTTTCCATAATTGTCGCGAAATGCATGGGCTTGATTCTGACCGAACTGTCTCTACGCACTGCGACAAGCAAGCTGTCACGGAGGATCAACAAACAGGAAAAAAAAATGAAAGAAGAGACTAATGAGTGTTGATGGATTCTGTACTTATTGGTGATGAAAACGACGGTAATGTCTCCTCTTTCTTTGGCTTAGTCTGACGGGAAGCTTCTTCACTCTTTCCTAAGCACGTTTGAGTCTCTGTCTCTCCTACATTTTTATATGTCATTTGTGTTTCTTTTACGTCTTCATATGGAATCTACATGTGTTGTAGGGTTACTGATTCTAATGTGTCATCAAATCTGAAACGAAGTTTGAAGTTAATTTATTTGGAGAATCTAGCTTCCATCTTTGTTCTTGAGATGATTTATGATTACGGACGGTGGCAATTTGAGTTGGTGAATCGTAATTGTTTCAACGAATTTTTTTTTTAATTTTTGTTATCAAATATCATTAGATTTCTTGTCATTTACGTCGTACTTAATCGCATACCTACTATCGTGTTATCGGATAAGAAATATTGATCTCGATATTTGTGGTTAAGCATCAAATATTTACATTATTTTGAAGATTTGTATCTCGTAATGTAGCGAATCTACAAATCTTTGTAATGGAACGAAAATATACGAGCTAAAATTAGTATTGGACGAGTCATAACAAGAAGATAGACATAACGAAAAAGACATGATAATGAACGGTATTATAGAAAGTTACGCAACAAAAAATTCTCCTTTAAGGCTATTTGTACATATATGATTAATTTTTAACACAACATACTTTAAATTTTTTAAAAGCGAATTCGTGTTAGAGATGCCATTTTTTATCGGATGTTATTATTTATAATATAAATATTATAAAAATTGAGTCATATCGTACTATAATCATATGCTTACAAACTATGTCATCGTGTCAGAAATTATTATCGATATTTCATCTTTCTACCAATTGAGACTACTTTATTTTCAAAATTCAATTTACTTTTACACTGTATTATTCACCCAATTAATCTCTGTAAAAAAGTGGTTTTAATATTTTATTATATATATTTGGTCCCTATTCTCTACCCTCGAAAACTGCAGTTTGTTACCAGAAAATTCATTCTCTTTGCAGATCTTAATTTAATATTTTATATATTATAAAAAAATCGTGACAGTTCATTAATTAGGGTTGTGATAGATTTTTTTACAAATCCATTTTTTCATTCAAAGACCAAAAACTTGAGTTATATGCGTAATTATTTTTCAATTCTTGTATTTTTTAAGTAATTTTAGCGGTCTTTGAATTTTTCACAAATTAAACTAAGTCAAATTAAACTAAGTTAAAATTTTTATTAATTTTTTTAATTTAATCGTTCGTTATGAAAAAACCTTAAGAACTGCAAAAATTAGATTATACATGTCATGTTAGAAAAGTTAATGGAAATTCTAACTGAAATTAATTAGTAGAAAATTCGGGACCGTTATTTGCATAAAAAATATAAAAATCAAAAAACAATTACGCATGTAACACACATACGATAAAATATTATATCAATTATATAAGATATTATTAAAGAAAGTCATGTTTGTTTCCAAATTTAGTATATAAGTTAATTAAATTGTTTAAGAAGTCTTTATGTTGCCAATTATGTAATGACCAAAAAAAAATCCAATTTAAATCAATTAAAACAAGCTTGTGTGGACCTAAAGATTAAGAAATCTTTAGATTAGACGTTAGTGATGGTTTACATCAACTAAATTCTCCTAATTTTTGTTTTCTTCTCAAATTAAACAAAAGTAATAATACGTGAGAATGTTATTAATTTGATAAGAGTTGAGCGTCGGAGAGTAGATGGAAGATAAACCGGCCTCATTTTCTTCTTATTTTACAAGATTTTAAGCGTACGTGATTGGTCCGTGACCAAGTTCATCTTCTATTATTAAAGTTGTTGACTCTACGCAACAACAGTAAATATAATTTTTAAATAATAAATAATGCGTATAAATTTAGAAAATTATTTTGAGTAATTATAAAGATAAATAATCAAAAATGAAAAATAAAGTTAGAAAATCAGTCAAGATAGTTATTTGTCACCATAGGTACTACACATATGCAGCTAGAAATTCAAGTCCTAAGAGACAAACAAAAACAGTACTAAGTAATTAATTAGCAATGCCAATATTTAAAAGAACCAAATTCAGTTCCTTTCGCGATGCGACGAAATTTCGTATGTAACGATTGTTGCCCGCCTTTCTCGTAACATCCCAAATTAGAGAGAAGCATTAATTGTCGAAACATTTTTCTGATCATCTTCTTAACAACTAGCGGTTATACTTGCGTAATGCGGCGGAATGCCGTATTGTAGAGTTGTTTACTCTAAGTAGTGTTGAAATTGCTTACTGATTTTGGTCTCCACTGTTAAGCTTTAATCCATAATTCTCCCACAAACTGTCTCCTTCCCCCATGAAGTAACGAAAGCAACTCTCACTTACAGAATTGGCGGCGGCGTTACTTGAATTTGGCGGCGGAGATTGGTCGTTAATTTGGTCGCAATAGCCTCCTTGATTGTTATACATTGCGGCAGAATCATTGCTCTCGAAATTAACATGGTAACAGCTTTGTCTTGAATTCTCTTTTCTCTTCTTGTTTCCTTCCTTGTTTGTTTTCTGCATAAAAACCCTATTGTTGATTCGTTCCCATGTTTCTTTACACATTAATGCACTTTTTTCGTACCCAAAACACGCCATTTTCGTCGCTAATTCTTCCCATAAAACGTCCTCAGCGCAACCACTTTGTTGGAACTTTGATTCCATACTGTTTCTGATCTGAATTAGCCTTGTAACTTCGATTTCTTCCCATCCATCACAGCCATTTTTGCCATGTTCATTTTCATCTTCGTTTCGGCTTTCATTTAATCCTTCTGTTGAGGATATATCGATCATGGCTTCTCTTCCTGATACTTTCTTCAGTGCATCCATGAAAGCTGTATCTCGAGCTTCAATCCAAGCTCTCTCTTTAGCCCAAAACTTGTGTTCTTTCTCAATCCTTACAGCTTCTTGTCTCCTCCATTCTTCCTCTCGCACTAACCTCTCTTGTTCCTTCTGTTCAAGTGTTTTCGTCAATTTCTCCAACCATGCTTCTTGCCTCTCAATAAGCTTCTTCATCTGAGAATCAATGAAATCTTTAATCTTTGCTTTCCAACCACCTCTCATCTTCCTTCTCTTCTCCGTAGAATCATTGTTTTCTTGCAACGTAGCAGTGCTAAGATCATTATCTTCATACGAGGAAGTATCAAACTCGGAAGAGTTATTCGATAAGCTTAGGCTATCGCAAAGCTTCTGAGAATGAACTGTAGTTTCTTGAAGAACTTGTCCAGTGGAATGAAACCCAAGAGTGCTGATTCCAACACCATATTGTGTTTCTGGAAGTAAAGTTTGATTAACATTGCTGCTGCTTTCTCCATAAAGCGCTTCAAGTTGTCTGAAAAACCTGTAATGTTTCCCATCTTGCCTTCCTGCTTTGCCTTCCTTGGTTTTCTTGTAGTATTTGTATAGATTTTCGAACTTTTCCCTACATTTTTTCCCACTTCTTTGGTATCCATGCTCCTCAGACATGATCCTGAGAAACATACAGATAAGTAAGACCAAAACAGTAATAATAATAATAAAATAAATGAATCAATTTTCAAACTTCTCTCGTACAAGACAATCGATTTCCTACTCGAACTAAGCCCGACAATTTCCAACTCAATAACGCAATTATTGTGTACACGATTAGACACGACACAACTAATACGAATCCGATATTTAATAGAAAAAATTACCGATATAATCACGACCTGCTAATCCCAATTTTCACCACTAACTGGAACCCTAGAGTGACATGTGAAACGAATTGCAAAATCAAACAAAGTTCATGAGATCAGAAGCTTGTTAAAGCAATGCCAATGTAGTGAAATTCCATGTCTTGTATTGCTAGCTATCGAAACTTAGTATACGACCATTCAAATTACATAATATCAGTATGATATAGTCTGTCTATGAAACATTTATTGCTGTCATTTCAGCCTAGCTTCTCAAATTTCCACCATTTTTTACAGACTAAAACGAGCAAAACTTGCACTAGAATGAAGGGTGCAGATTTTCTTCGAGCAAATTCAAGTCTGTTATTGAAGCTTTCAGCCATGAAAGTAGCTTCTAAGCATGTATGTGACGGTGAATTACACAGTCAGACGTTTTGCAGACCAAGAAAATTAACACATAGGGACCAGTTTCAATAAAATCATACGATTACTTGAAAAGTTTTCTGAGCAAAAGTGGAAGGCAGTAAGAATGAGTAGTCGTTTTTCAAACAAAAAGCCATATTGATTTTAACTTGTTTGTTCACATCTTCTTAGTAACCTGAACAAAATCAACATCTTCTTCTATCATCATCATCACCAACATCGGAAAATAAACCCAAAAACACCGTCAAAAAGACCAAAAAGTTCCGGAATTCGCTACTGATTCTAGTTATTAGATGCTCAACAGTTCGATGTTCTGAACAAAAATGGTAAGAACTCAAATCTTACTAACTTGTTTTAGAAAAAAATTGTGTTGAAAGTTGTGTATATTGAAGGAAAATTTAAGAAAAGAGGGAAAAAATTCAAGAAAGTATGCTAAAGTTGTATAATTAGGGTAAGAAACATACCTAGAAACTTCATCCCACAAAGGACCCTTTTGATTAGCTTCTTTAAACTTAGAATCAAGTCGAGATCTGATCTCAAGAAGTGTTAAAGTTTCTTGTCTAGGCCATCTTCCAGTTCCACCATCACCACCAAAAGCACCATCTCCATCTAATCCTCCAAGAACAGTATTTACTTGTGCAGAAGCTACAACAGTGTTACTTCCGCCACTATTATCACCAGTAACAACAACAGGAGCGCCATTATTATTACTACAAGAATGATCAGAAGCTCGAAACTCGTGTAACCCACCTCGAGGCAAGAGCATCATCATGTCATGGTAAGAATGGTCTTGTGAGGGGTGAATGTTTCTGAAAAGATCAGGATGTGGTAGGGGAGGAGGAGGAGGGGGAATAGTTGAGGGGAAATGAGAGGGTCTCTGTGAAATGAAGTGGCGAAGATCTAAAGGAGTGTAGTGAGAGTGTTGGGAGTGATCTTCCATTTCCATGGAAGTGAGAAAGGGCGAAGTTAAAGTGAGAAAGAGAGAGTGTTGGTGAGTGTAGTTAGTGAGGGGAGGGAGTAAGTGTGGGAGGGAAAGGAGAAAGCGGCAGGGTCGGATCGTGTCGTCTACGTAAAAGCTCGAATATGTGCACAATACTTATGGTCCCATCTCTCTTTCAATACTACTAACCTAACCCCTCTCTCTTTCTAAGGCATAGATGTCTACCTCTACCATATAAGCATTCAATCAAATGGAGTTTAGTACATTAGAGTGGGACATCGAGCCCACCGAATCAATAATTATGACTCATAACCGATAAATTAAACAAAATTTTTACTATAAAGAATTTTGTCGAGACTGATGGGG
>CANYCX010578857.1:0-10017 GCA_948193385.1 Breynia disticha f. nivosa
AGATGGCATAACAAAAAAAATTAACAGTAAAATAAATAATTAAATTAGTTAAAGATAGAATTTGAATTAACCATACAACTTAAGTTTTAATATGTAATAGTCATAATAAATAACTCTTAAGTAAATTTGAATTTAAATCAAATAAGTTAACATAAAATTAAACTATTTTTTATTGTATGACATAAACCATACAAAATAAATATAAAATTAAAATATTTTTTATAATACAAGATAAATTATATAAAAATAAAAATAATACTACATTTATTTTTAATATTGTATATATTTCTATTAATTTTGCTTATGAATAACTTAATTTACATATGTTTATAAAATTAATACTATAATAATACACAACATTTTGTCGCATCGCATGAATAAAGTGGCTAGTTGTTCTATTGGAGACGCAATATCAGCATGTCAAAACCTTGAATTTGCCAAGATGTTGAAGACATTCATCTTAATTTTGTCTGTATGTGTTTTATTACATAATATTTATTTAATTCTTTTTAAGTTGTTGTGTTTTGATCAAATAAATTTTGATTATTGAGCTCTTGATAGAAAGGTTCAACTTTTAAGTCTGATATTTAATTTCATGGGTAATATGATCGAGATGTAGACATATTGTAGAATATAGTCACTAAATAACACATTAAAGTTTGACTTTTCTATAAATAAAAATTTTTAAAACCTATACCAACATATAAGATCTGTTCAAACTTATTCTACAAACTAGATATCCACAAAATATTTACAAAGCCTACACACATTTATCAATTTGTAAATGTGTTGGAGATATTTTGTGGAAATTCATTTTTTATAAATGTTCACAACATATCCACAAAGAATTCATATAACGCCCCAAAAGTTTAACTAAAATATTCTGAAAAATATGAAAACAGTAGGGTCAAACAGCCTGGGAAATGGCCTAGCCAAACTATTCTCCAAACCATTTTAGTTGTGGACAAAAATTTAATTTTTTGCAGGCAGAAGTCTGGAACCACCTGGCGAATGATTTGGGAAAACCGTTCGACCTATCAGGACATTAAGAATAGGTCTTCGTGAACATTTCAAAAAGAGAAAACAAAACCCAAAAACACCCTCCCGACTTTTCCTTCTGTAGAGTCCGAGTAACCTCTGGAAAGGGGGGATTGAATGGAGGTTATATGAATGGCAGATTTTTCGAATTTTTGCGGAATAAAAATGAACAAGAGATAGAGAAAAGATAGACAAACAATTTAGAGTGGTTTGCAAGACAATGTTCAAATCTTTTGGAAGCTTAAGTTCTTACTTATCTTCTGCAAGAAACTCAATATATATCACCTCTAGTATTTTTGCCCGTTGTACATACTTTATGACAACTTTTTCTTGTCTTAAAATATCAAATTTTGTCCACTGTCAGCTCTACCAGTCGACTGGTTTTTCCTACACTTGAGTAAAACCACATGCTAGTCGACTTACCAAATCACCAGTCGACTGGTTGACAACGCTCTTGATTTTCCAATTTTGTTCCAGGTAGGAATTCGACTTCAAACTAGAGAATGCGGTCTTGGATCCACTCCGCGTTCTATATAAGTCGACTGAAAATCTTTCCAGTCGACTGGTTTCTCCTGCCAGTTGACTGGCATACCTATACATCCTGCTTTTTGAATTTCAAAAGTTATATCCCGATTTTTAGGTCAAAAGCACTACGCACATCCATAATTTCTGGTATTCATTACCTTCAAACATTTCACCAAACATGTCCCTTGTTTTAGGGTCAAAAGAATCAATTCTTATCATACTTTTATGATTTGTGGCTCACATGAGCTGTCCACTACCTTCACTAGTCGACTAGTACATGTTCTAGTCTACTGTCTCAACCTGAACACTTTGAACTAGCCGTTGCATTCTTTTCGCTTTGAATTTCCAGCACACCAGTCGACTTACCTAAGCACCAGTCGACTGATGCCTCTTCTTACTTGACTGTTTTTCATTTTACTCAAGTAAATCCAATTTCAAAATTTCAAACACAATTAAATTCATTAAGTTTTTGATCATTTCAAAACTTTAATAATCATATTAATACCAATGTTCCAACAGGAAGGATCACGTTTAAGATCCTAAGTGTCGTGAAGATAGTATTGATCTCGTGTCAAGGTTGTAGTTACTTTGCTTAAGTCACCTTCACATCCAGTTAAGGCTAGCAAATGTTGTAAGGTATAAAAATCATCTTTTTCGTATAAAGTTTTAAACTTTTTTTATCATATAAATATATTCACTACAAAAAAAAAGATTTTAGCGACCAACTTTTTGGTCACTAAAACACCAAATTTGGTCGCTAAATGAATTTGGTCGCTAAAAACGTCGTCGCTAAATTCATTTAGCGACCACATGGTCGTTGATTGTTTAGCGACCACGTGGTCGCTAAATCAGTGGCCACGTGGACGCTAAGTGTATTAGCGACCACATGGTCGCTAAAAAATTTTTTTTTTCATAATATATTTATATTATTTTTAATTGAAAATTAATTTTTAATTTAAAATTAATTATAAAATTAAATATGAAATTAATATTTAAAATAAGAAATTGGAAAATATTATAAAAAAATCGATAAAATAAAATATATATAAAATAAAAAATATAATTTAACATTCGTATATAAAATAAATAACAAAAGAAAATAAAATATATAAGAAGGTGGAGGCTATGGTGGAGGTGGCTGGGGGGTCGTCTTCGGCGCGTCGTCAGATGAGGGTAGTCGGTTGGAGAAGAATAGCTGCATCTGGTGCTCCATCTATACAATCCGATCCTGGAGTGTGTCGATCTGAGTCTGCAGATGCTGGTTATTGTGGCCAAGCTCTGCAGAACGCGTCTCGGCGAGGATCTGCGATATTGTCGGCAAAAAAATCACTAACTGCTGTGCCGACGCCAAAAACTGACCCACCAGGTCCAACACCGCTTACGGAGCGGAGGTAGGCATCACACTGCTCCTGGAAGCCGCTGCTGCCCTCTGACGACGACTGCTGGGACAACTCGGACTGGATGTGTGACTGATTGAACAAATTAATTAAAGTTATAAATAAATAATATAAATTAATTGCAAAATAAATAAAATAATGTGAAAGATAATTTACATGAATCTCCGCCGACCTCTCGTCAACAAACCTAGTCGGATCCCCTCAGTGTATGCGTTCGCACAAAAACCTCGTGGGGATAAACTGGTCGTCCCAGCTGCTCCTCCTGAAAATATATGTGATAAAAAATTGTTACGTATAATATAAAAATTAATTTGAATTAATTATGGCTGGTAAACTATATAAAAATTAATTTGAATTAATTGTTACGTACCAGTCTCCGACGATGCTCAGCGTGTGTAATCGACCCCCAGTGTGCAAGGACGGTCGCAACCTACGATTCGCCTTTTGTTTGGCCGACCTGGCCTGATACTCTAGCGTCGACCAGACCGCCATCCACAAGTCCCACGTAGGCGAATCGATCCAAGCTGGCCGTATCTTGTTGCTCCTCGCTCGCTGAACCATGTCGTCGTACATACGACCAGCCTGCTTTTCCCACTTCCTCTTGATCTGGGCCTACGTCAATCCTAGGGTCGTGTCCTAGTGAAAATTGCGCTACAATTTGAATTAATTTATTAAATAAAAAATTTAACTTAATAATTAATTTTATAATTAAAAATAATATTAATATTTTATCTTCCAAGCTTCAAACCAGCGTTGCTTGCATGCAGCGCTAACCTCTTTAAATGTCAAGGCTGACGGATCGGGGGAAGACGTGATCCGTGTGGAGTAGCGGGAATGTTGAACTTAGCGACCATGTGGTTGGTATTTTAGCGACCACGTGGTCGCTAAACACATGAATTTAGTGTCCAGAATAGTTGGTCGCTAAATTCTGGACGCTAAATTCACAGAATCTTGTAGTGATTCTTGCTATATTTTTTAAAGGTGTGAACTTGAATATTTTCTTGGTGTTTTTTATTATTATTTCTACTGGTCAATTAAGTTAAACACTTAAAAAAATCCAACAGTGGTAAAAGAGCGGTCACCTTAACAAAATAATACATAATTGGTTAGAATTATGAGCTAGTTTTATGTTTTTATGGCGTGCTTTAATTTGAATGTTAATTTGGTTTAAAGTATGAACTAAAACAATAGTTAAATGGTTGATGTAAATAATGGTTTTGCATAATTTGTTACATGTTTGATTCATGAAATTGCATGACTATGTGCCTAATATGTGTTTTAATGACTATTTGACATAGTTTAAATCGTAAGGACATAAAATAAATTTCATGTTAATTTGAGGGACTAAAATATTTATGGTTGCGTTAATTTTTAGACATAATTAGGTCTGTTCATAATTTATTTTAATGTCTAAATCACAAAACTCTAAATTAGGTGTCCAATTGATCATTAGAGAAACTACTTGAAACAGTTTAAAGAATAGCTTGGTTTTGAATTTAGAATGAATAATCTTACAAAATTGGTGAACAGAATTTGTTGAAAATAAGGAAGTGTGTAAAGAATACCTCTTTTTTTTTATAGACAATCAATTGAAAAAAAAAATTATACAACCAAAAATTTTATGATGTTATGAAATTTTGAAATTAGAATCAATTGAAAAACTTGCGTGTAATGAGAAAAATGTTGAAAATGCTAAAACAAGACAGGGTGCAGTTTCAAAAATAAAGTAATGAAATCCAACAACTTGTATGAATTCTTATAACATGTATAGGAACAATGAGAAGGAATTCGAATATGAGCACCAAAGACCTAAAAACAATGTTTAGTATGATTTTCTAATTTTTAAAGAAAACAAGACAAAATTAGAACAAAATTGAAAATACTTAATGAAAAAGGATGAAAGTTTATAAATGTCAATGATAAAAGAAATTTAAAACATTATCACAGATGACTTGTCAATGAAAAATTTATGGATTAATATTGTAAACTATGACAATACAAAGGTTAGGAGTACATCCCTAATCTTCTACAAACATGTGCTCTACTCTTGTTGCTTACAATATCCCGTCGCGTATTTAAGTCGTCTGCAAAGGATTCAACCCGCTGTCCGATGGGAATTGTACTTAAAGGCAGCACGCCCGACTCTTGGGAGTTGAGTTTATCTATTGCTCCTTTGCACCCTTTTATCTGGGATTGGCCATTCAATTTTTTATATCTTTAACATTATTGAATTTGAGTTTCGAAAAACTATTGTTTTGATAATTTTTTTGTTTGGTTAAAAGAATTTTATTTTTGAAAAGCAAAAGTTGTTGAAGATTTTATGTAAATTAGTAAGTGTTTTGAGAATGAAAGATAACACTTATTTCGTAATCAGTATTATTATTATTATTCTTTGTCAATGTGAATGAGAAATCTCAAAAAGATTTTTTTTGTCACTTGTTATCAACTTTATTTGTTTACTCAGCGTAACAGTGGGATGCCTAACTAATTTGGGAATTGAGATTTTTACTTTTTAAATTTTTGTAATTTTTTTGTCAATTTTGTTTATCTACTCAACTAATGGTGGCGAGGCGCCACTAATTTAGAAATTAGGTTTTTACTGTTTCAATTTTTATCAACTTGTTGTTTGCTTATTGTCAATTAGTTGTTCAATTCCTATCAACTTGGTGATATGTCAACTTGTTATCAACTTCAAATCTTTTATTTAAAGAATAAATTTATAACTTCTAGCATATTTATGAATTAATTTATCAAACTGACATTTTAAGAAATTTAATAAGTTAGAGCTAACATATGTTTCTTCTGACCAACTTATTCTGTGAGAGAGAAAGGTTTAGGCCTAAGCTTAACTAAATTGTGCAATCCTAAATTCATGGGCAAATTATATAAATACCTGTCTTAACCTTTTTGATTGTATTTTTTTGAAAAAAATTTAAAAATTACACAAATAACTTTTACTTTGTATTTTATACTTTAATCCTACAAAACAACAAGATAAAAACTACTTTGTTTAAAAGATGAAAAAATTTTAAAAGTATCTTAAAAGTAATTAAATAGTTTATATATAATAAACATTGAACAAAAAAAGTTCAAAACAACAAAAAAAAACTTAAAAATATAAATAAATTATCATTTATGCAATATTAAAGTGTAGTTTATACAATATTAAAGTAGAAGGTGCAATATTAAAATAAAAGATGGTGTAGAGTATAATTATCCTAAATTGAATTTTTCCATTTGTTGTTAACAATGAGCCTTAATTTAATTTGTGGCCCATAAATCATAAATGATTTCTAGAAAAAAAACATTATGATTGCCTAAGTTCAATGAATGTCAGTCCAAATCAACTTAATATAATTGCAAAAATATGGAACATTTGATCCTTATTCGTTCATCATTTATTTCTTGATAATGTTCCCCACTAAGTCAAAGAAATTTATGTACTCACTAATTTATTATGTTATCGTCGCACTCTATTCAGTTTCGCAAATAATCAATCATATTTTCTCTCAATTAAAAAAAAAATTCTTTCACTTCACTCATGTTTCCCTTACCTAATTTTTTATTAGCTTTAATTGTTCCTATTATAAAGTCATCTGCTTTACTCAGTCTTATTTGAATCGAATCGCTTATTGAACTAAAAAAAAATAGATGATTGGTTCACTGGTCGAATCAGTAATTTAAAAATAATATAAATAAGTAAATATAAAAAATTATTTAATTTTTAAATTACCTTTTCAACACTTAAAACTGAACTGGTTTACCGGTTGAACCGGTCAATTTACCAGTTTTCACCGGTTTAATAGCGATTCGCTTATAGATAGATTTAAATGGTTAGGCCGGACCGAATCAGTGTCTGATTCGACCAACCGATTCGATCAGATTTTTATCTCATTAGCTTTACCCATTAATATTTGATCAACAAAAACCATTTAAAATTTTGACAATTTTTTTTCGAGGTTGAATCATTCAAATCTTGAAAGCATAATCTGTAAAATATTGATCTATATCTATTAGATGACTTCACCATAAAGATTTGAGAGTTCAGTTTCAACAACGATGCCAACTGTATCCTCACAAGTCACAATTATAATATATATTTTTTTTTCAAATAATGAATTTGTAATTAAATGTTTTATAGATTTTGGAGTAGTAATAATATTAAAGTATTACTTTTTTTTAGGTCCGAACCCCCGGTATCCCCGACCCACTGGGCCGAGACTAATCCGGTTCCTTCCGGGAGGCGGTCGGGGGAGGGGTCCCCCTGGAATGGAGCTGGCCCAGGAGGATTTTGCGCTTGCTAGAAATCGAACCCGGATGGTTAGCCTAGGAACCATTTCCGCAAGATGCCCTCGCCACTGGGCTACAATAATAAAACATTGTTTCGTAATCTCATTGTTTATATAACGTTTGAGAAATTACGTTACATATGCCAAGCAGTTCAGGTCAATAATTGACGGCAAAAACTAATTATATAGACAGTGGAAAACTGGGTACAGATCATACTTCTTTCTTCAAATATATAAGAAACAAAGCCTTCGCTTCAATTCATACTAAGAAACACAACATTATTTTTTCCAAGTTTCGAGTTTTGTGAGAGAAACCAACGTCGAGAATGGCAAAGGAAGGATCCAAGGCTTCGTATCCAATGGTGGGTGGACATGGTTCTGCTAGTTATGCTCACAATTCTTCTTATCAGGTTAGTTTTCATATAATTGTGGACTTTTTTACATTTACTATACGGCTTCTTATACACATAATTATTGAAAAAACTAGAGATTTATTCAGAAAAGTTATTTATAAATACCAACAGACAGGTGATAGCATTATTTATTATTTTTTCCGACTGTAATGGTTGTTTGTTTCTGAAGGATAAGTAATGTGGGAAAGAGAAAACGAAGCAAATGAAAGAAATAAAATGATTTTTATGTGTTAGTCTTAAGAAATAAGAGAGAATCACATATTAGAGAATTGTGGGTCGTAAGAAGGATTTATAAGTAGTATTAATTTATAATTCGGTTTTGGATAAAGATGTAGTTTAGACCTACTTGTGTCCTTGTTTAATGTTCTGTAATTTCACTAGGCACATGCTTGTGACAGATCTCTCAAAGGCTCAAGAATCCAATAATTAGTTTATGAAAAAATTAATTATTTACATTAACTTTATATTTGAAAATTTTTCATACTGAAAAAAAGCAGTGGTAACTAATTTATTTATATCAATTACTATGGCAACAAATTACAAAAAATACTATAAAAATAAATGGTCAGATAGAAAATAATAAAACTACTTAAGAAAATAATTATAAAGAAAAACAACTTACATTGACTTTATATTTGAAATTTTTCTTACAATGAAGAAAAAACATTGTTAACTATTTAATTTATATCAATTACTATGGCAACAAATTAGCAAATACTATAAAAAAGAAGTGGACAAACTGAGAATAATAAAAACTAAACAAACATTAAACCAATACACAATTTTTTAAATGACAACGTCGTCATTACTTGGTCACACATACATGAGCGATTCTAGCAAAGAACAAGGCCATAGATTAAGAGGTTATCTTCATGTGCTCTTCGATGATCAAATTAATATTTCTAAAAAATTTTGGTGTAGTTTTTGAGTGAAAAAACTTCTAAATGAATGATATTGTAATAGAGGAGTGAATGTAAGGTTTAAATATTTCAAGTTTAAACCTTTAAAATTATTGTTGATCTCTAGCAACCTCTAAAACATCAAACAACACTAAACAATTTAAAAGATCACAAATCTTCTAATCTCTAAACAAATTGCACCAAGACTTAAATAATTCCATTTTAAACTTTTTGTTCTCCTCATTTCAAACATAACAAACATATTAAATCAATTCAAAACAAGAAATTAAGTTCATTATTGATTATATAACACAATTTGCACAAAAACAATTCAAAAAGTCATTTTTATTACAATGTTTGTAAAGTGCTAATATGTCATTGCACCCATGAAACACCATTTTTTAAATATGTAATTTATATTTATGTGGTTACTCACAATATATTTTCCTTTTTTCTGTCTCATTTTAAACATCACAAACATATTAAATCAATTTAGAACAATAATCAAGTTCATTATTGATTATAGAACATAATTTATACAAAAATAAGTCAAAAGTCGTTTATATAACAAGGTTTATAAAGTGCTAACATGTCTTTGTACCCATAAAATACTATTTTCAAGTGTATAATTTAAATTTATGTGCTCACTTACCATAATATTGTGTTTACATATTAAGCATAGTACGACCTAGAATTTTAATTATATATATACATCTTATTCAAAAACCACAAATAAATGAAACAAATATTTATTAATGCTAATATTGTAGTTTCCTAAAATTTAAATGCCTAGTTAGAGCTTAAAGTGCAAATTCCTTAATAAATAAAAAGTATTTTGAATAGTCTTTTTATTCATAATTCTTACGATTATATGCACATTGTTTATATTTTTATAACAATTACTGACCTATTTATATAATATATATTTTTTGCAGAAATCAATAATAGATGCATCAAAAGGACTTGTGCATGAAGGCATCATGGAAAAACTTGACTTCCATAACACTAATTTTCATGTTTCAAATAAATTTCTTATAGCAGATTATGGCTGCTCTATTGGACCTAACACTTTTTTTGCAGTTGAAAATATTATTGAATCTATAAAAATAAAATACAATTATCAACTTCCAAATAACTCACCCCTAGAATTTCAAGTCTATTTTAGTGACCATATTGAAAATGATTTCAACACTCTTTTCAAATCTCTTCCTCTAAACAGAGATTATTTTTTGTCAGGAGTACCTGGAAATTTTCATGAACAATTATTGCCCAAATCCTTTATACATTTTATGAATTGTTCTACTTCATTAAATTGGCTTTCAACAATTCCAAAGGAAGTCACTGACAATAAATCTTTAGTTTGGAATAAAGATAGCATAATCTGTGGTGGATCTAATGAGGGAGTGAAAAAGGCATTCTTAACTCAATTCGATAACGATTTGAATATGTTTTTGAA
>CANYCX010579240.1:0-21970 GCA_948193385.1 Breynia disticha f. nivosa
CAGATGAGCACAGGCGTGGCACGGTCGTGCTAGAGGGTATGCTCATCCCTGCTGAAAAATGGCCAACACGATTTTTTGCACGAGCAGTGATAAACTCTTGCTAGAAATGCGGCACACAACCTCGAGCATGACCCGTGCTGAGGGGCATGTCTGCTGGAAATTTAAAACAGAACACCGCTTGATACTGTTTTATTTACGAGTAGAGCAAACATTGGAGAACATACGAGAGAACCTAGAGAAAACCCTAGATTTGCTGGAGAGTGTGTCTAAGCAAGGAGGAAACTAATTTCTTTGCAAATTTGGAGCTAAACACATTGAGTTAAGAATCATAGACTTAATTTTGAGTAAGCTTATGAGTTATAGGTTGATGAATTTTGAAAATAAAGAGAAATACTGAATTAGCTATTGAAATGGTGTTAGTTAACTAACTTAAGAGTGATTTGAAATCATGTGGATGATTTAGGATAATCAAACCGAGATCAGAACAGAAATATGAGAATCAGTGCTTGTATTTAAGTGAGGAAAACTAAGGAGTTTTAGTACTTAAAGGATGGAATTAGAATTTATATTTGTGAAATGAGTTATTTACAGCCTAGTATGGTATTTGTATTATAGGAGGTGATTTACGAACTTTGGATGAGAGGTTATCCACGAGGCCGACTTTGCAACTTATTGAGGTAAGTGCTATTTACACTTACCATTGTATGTCTTGCATCTGTACGGTTAATCATACATGATAAATATACAATTATGTTTAAAATGGTAGATTAAAATGTGTCTTAAAAAAGACTTGGTTGTTCTTGTGTGAGTTAGTAAACTTGTGTGTTATTGCAATGATGATATGAGGACACTTATGTAAGCTTAATTGTAATTTTATATGGTTTGTTTGGAATGATCATATGTATGGTATTATGATCTTATGTGAACATAATTTGAATGAAAGAATAAGCATTGGCTTTTTGATGTGGCTTATTGATGAGTTTAGAATGCAAGTATGGTATTTGTGGATTCTTACTTAATCTATGATGACTTTATGTATATGGCATGGAAGAAAGTATGATAGCATTTTTATGCTTTCAAATGATCAAATATAATATGTTCTTATGATATTGTGGTTTATGCCTTGGATGATAATCTATGTCATGTTCTTATGAACTTTAAGTTATGAAAAGCATGAATATGCATTTGATTTGAGATTTGATGGCCATAATGAATTACATATAATTCATGTATTGCATGAGCATGGTATGTGACACGTGGCCAAGAATGATTCCAAGCGAGAGCTTGATCCCGGGCTGGGCTCGAGGTACTTTCCAAGCAAGAGCTTGATGCCAGCTAGGCTGAAGATATTCTAGGCGAGAGCTTGATGTCGAACTGGGGTCAAAGAAACAAAATAAGGAAAGAAAATGATCATAAAGAAAAGAAACCTGGGGCATATTACATGTGACTTGCATTAGCATTTCATTTTCACTTCATAATGCATTCATACTTAATTGAGTAATCTTGTTTGATGCTATGGAATGGTATGGATGCTTAACTACTAAGTTATCATTGTTACTGCTGTAATTGTTGCTGTTTGATATGGATTTTGTGATGTATGTGAGTGTTTGTGTTTAAGAGATAAGGCATGTATGAGATGGCTATATTTGTAATCAATGTGTTAAAATTGGTTGATGATGTGCTAGTATAGAGTGTAATTGCTATTGTTATGATATCAACAATGTAATAGTTAAGTAATGACCTTTGTGAAGTTAATTGTTGTATTGTTTGCTTTAAGAATGGATGTAAGTTATGCAAAATGGTAGGTCAGCAAGGTGAGCGTGTCAACTAGAATCAAGTCAGGAATTGATTAGTATAGTTAGAACATAAAAGTGCGGAGATAACAACAAGTATTTACGAAGTTTCCATATATAAGAATTTTAGAAAAGTTAGTTTAAGGCAAGAATTGTTAGCGATAAATGCTATAGGGAGTTAATAGGGTCAAATAGGAGCATGAAAATTGATATATATATTGTAAATTGAATTTTATAGCAAAGTTTGCATATGCTATTATAGGATGATAGAGTAGGTGAGCCGGACAGGACACGAGTATGCATCAGTCCGAGTATTCCAGCTGGCAAGTGAGTAGTCTAACTCACTTAAAATATGAATTAATATGTGAATTGAATTACTTGATCGTATTTTGATAATTAATAGTAAATATGAATCGTAATGAATGGTAAAATGTGAATATAGTATGAAAATGGAGATGATTATAATTATATGATCTATAGGAGAACAGGTACATACGATACGAAAATGCAAACAGGTACGATACATTATTCATATGAAATGATTGTGTGATGCGATAAACAAAATATGAGATGTGATATGGTATATGAAATGATATGGTACTGGATATGATATGGTACATGATATAATATGGTACTGGATATGATATGATATGATATTGGTGGTGATTGGATTGGTGATTTTATGATCGATCACGGAGAGGAAGTGGAGAGGAAGATTATACAGATTATAGTTACATGTTATTTTACGTTGTATGTTAAAATCACAGAAATATTATACAGGATTTATTTAATTGCATAAATTGAGATAATTCACATGATTATATGAAAGAACATATGATTATAGGACATATACGTGATTATATGATTATAGGATGATATGATTATCTTTATTGAATTAATATGATATGATTGAAATGGGAAATCGTTTATTAAATAATTGAATATTCACTGAGCCTGCAACTCATGCAACTGCAATTTTTATTTCAGGAACAGATAGTGAGCTCAATTAGCTTTACTGAGTGATCAGGTGGGTTAGCTGCTACTCCCGTATTTTCTCTCTCTTCACCAGACATCAGATAGGAGTTTCTATGTTAGAAATTTGCATATTATGTGTATTTTAGATTTTATCTGTATAGTTATATTGATGTTAGGTTTGTTGAGATGATTGTTGATGTTTGGTTGATTTTGGGTTTATATATATATATATATATATATATATGAGTTTTGTTGTTCTTCCTAAGATAGCACAGGTGAAGTGTATGATTATGATAATATTAAGTGCATGTGAGAATTGGTACTGTTGATGATGATTGATATGTTGATACGATATGAGAAATGTACAAATATCAGGTCGATTACAGGTTGATTTCAAGTTGCAGTAACTCAACATGGACCGTGCTTAAATAATATAAAGGTCAACAAGGGGCATGTTGTATCAACACGAGATCGTGCCCATAGGAATGTTGATCAATACGAGTTGTGCTCATATGAACTGTAGGCAACACGGGTCGTGCTCATACACTGTTTTGTCCGTGATACTCAATTAAGTTTGTCATTTCTCTGATAAATCAACCAGTGATATTTTATTAATGGATAAGTGTGAGAATATGATATGATATAAGAAATTTTTTTGAAATATACGATTTAAATTATTAATAATATAGTTAATACTATGATTAAGAACATAATAAGTATATGATGTTTTATTCATTATGTTGAATGAGATGTGCCAAATCATGTCAATGAATTAAAGACCGAAAAAGGGGTGTATATTCAGGATATTTCACCACAAATGTTCATTTTATCAATTTCTCACGAGGCAGATGTTCACGACTTACTTATAGTTTTCATGTCATAGATTGTTGCATAAGGTATAGTCAGCAAAATAGGTACATTCCTTAACACATAAAACACCTAAAAGACTTGTTTGTGGCATGGTTATGGTGAGCCATTAGGGAATTGAGGCGCGAATACGGCTTCGAGTTCCACAAGCACGCCCGTATTGGCCGAAGGTTCCCCTGCACCTCATCTTGACAACAATAGGATAATCACTTACTGAATATTTTTCAATACTCACATTTGGCTGTTATTGAATGTTGTGCAGAGCGGCAGTAGCTGGTGGTCGGGACAGTATTTTGGTGGTGCTAGGAGGTGTGATACATGCGGTTAGGTCGGCTCCTAGTGAACTTTTGAGAGTTACACATTTTGCATTTTGTACATCTATACATCTCATAGTATAGGTTTATGGCTCATGCATTATTTTAAACCAAAACCATTTGCTTCTGCATATTTTGCCCTATATTTGCATTTTAGTTAACATTGGCCTGGTTTAATGAAATGCATGCATGTCTATCTTTATATATATTCCCTTTTGATGATTTTGTGTTGACAAATAAAAAGAAAAAAATGGTGCAAAATTCAAGGTTTATTCGAAAATGAAGTTAAATCTTGTCTTAAAATTACGTAATTAATTTTCGACGCATTTAATTTAAATTAAATCATAGAAAATTAATATGATCATTTTAGACTTTATATTTTACATACTTGAATTTAGTAAAATATAATCGGCCCATGGATTGACAATTTTGAAATAAAATTTTATTCCACAACCTTTGTTCAAAGTATGAGTGTGTAATCTAATATGCCCATTTGTCCTTGGGATTGACTTATTAAGTCCAATAGATATTATTCAGTATCTTTATGCTCAATAATAATCCAAGTAAATGGAATTCAGCATCAAGTTAAATTACTGCCCAATACTGTTATACAAGTCCTTGCACTTTGATATCATGACAACATAAGACATAGGAAGTAATCCTTATTTTAAGTTGTCACTTTCTTGATCTTCTTTGTAAGACTAAAATAATAAGATTAATGAATTATTCAATTAATTTGGGTTTATCTAAACACTACTCAATTCACATATCAAGTGGCATGTGATATCATCTTTCTTTTGAGAGTGGCAATTCCTTTCACTTCTTTACGGTTACTTTAGAATGAACTGAAATATGCCCAATCATACCCTATTTGCAACCTTTTTACAAATCACGTTTGACATAAGTCAAAACATACTAAAATTCATCTATAACTAATAAATATTTCCAATCTAGGGATATCAATATAAAAACTATTTAATGAGGGTTGTTTATGACTTCTTGACTTCATTTAACATTCTCATTTAGGTAGATCAATCTAAAACATTATTTCTTAAGATGTATCTGTGTCATCAACTTTCTATGGTTGGTGAAACACAGCCATTTCATTTATCAACATACTAGTTTTAATTCATTAAAGTTCCCACTATCATTGATGAACTCGGGATATTTATATGTTCTTTTATGTTCACATGTTTCACTATCAGTGCCTCACACTAATAATTAAACTAGACATGCATCATTGATTGTTTTATCTTTTCTTAAATGCACAAGTATAAAAGATAGATAAAACTAAAATGTCTCATCTTTGTTATTAACTCTAAAATAATAAGCAAGTTCATACAAGAAATATATTAGGACTGAATGGCTCACACTAACATGCATAACATTATGTACGATTTACTCTCTTAATGTGTTAATGTAATATTGAAATGTTTGTATGACTTGGTAACCCATTTAATGATGTTGAAATCATGTGTGATTGGTATGCAATTGAAGTGGAATGCATGTGACTTAAAATTTGATGTGTTTGGTGTGAAAAATAAGTGAGAATGGGCTACAAAACTGGTTGTTCAAACTGTTTGCCTGTCTGTGCACTGATCTTGGATAAAATAGGATGGTTGGTGCAGAAAATGAGAAGCAAACATTTTATTGCATGGGTTGCATAATCTCTGCACCAAACCATTTACATTGCACAAAATATGCACAGACTAGTGCATATGCTGCGCATCTTGTGCACTAAACTATGAAATGCCCGATTATTGTGTTTTTCTGTTGATTTTGAGTCCAAAACTTGATAGACACGTTTATAACTTGGTATGATAGATTAAAGAAGATTTTAATGAGGAATGAGACAAGAAAACACAAGTAATGACTTAACAAAAGCATTACGTACCTAACTAATTCTTAGTAAAGTAGATAGAGGACTAAACTTAAATGTATGTGCATGAAATTACGAGGGAACTAGTCGTTATATGGTTAAGGAAGTGATGTGAGAGTATGCACTTACAGAGTTTTAATACTTGTGTATGTTTTGTTTGAATGTTTTATATATACAAAGTTTTCGAAGCAAGATCACATGGATTTTCATGTGCGAGGTCAGAGGTGCCATTTCAAAGAACCTTGTAATTCCTACAAACCCATTATTTGTTATTGAGATGAAAAATAGGGTTTTGTAAAATCCTGTTATTTCTAAACCATATGTCAAGTTTAGCTTATTTGCATTGTAAATGATATCGAGATGGCTTTTGATTTCCACATGCTATATATAAATAGTATTCCTATTTAAACAGCTTACCCTTAATGTTTAAGTTTATTTTTAAGAAGTTGGTTAAGTTGTTTTATTTTGTAAAAATATTTTTATGGAAATTTTTTAAAAAGGATATTTGAATATAACAAGGAAAAATAAATTTGAGTTTCACACATTGTATGTACATAACCCCATGTTAGATTTACATGGCCTCTGAGGCACTCTACATAGTTGATGCATACATAATATAACATTAAAATGATCATCAAACTATATATATTATGCAAACATTTAAACCTTTTTCTCAAAAATTTTCATTTAGAATTGTAAATTGATATAAAATCCAATCTATCATGAATGTAACTTAATTGAGAACTATAGGTCATATCTTAATGGATTATTGATTATTTTTTAAGAAATTCAACATTAGGATCAACAATACACGATGTGGAATGCTTTGGATAGATTAAAAAAAAGGATTAGATCAAAGAGCACAACATAGTTCTCGTAGCTTTTCACATGACCACTGTGTTATGTAGTTGTGTTCCAGACCACAAAACATGGGGCTCTGGTGAGTTCCATGGGCCCATGTAAATTGGAGGAGATCAACAATGAAGCCAATATGGGCTTATGAAAAATGACTTAGTAAACAGGAAAGCCAACACAAGGGTGCAGTGAGTTATATGACCCCAATGCAATGACATAGTGGCAATGAAACATGACCCTTTTTTGTTAACAACACGGTCATTTCGTGTCTCAAAAATTGAATGTTGAGGGTATTTTTATCCATTTTAAGGGAAAAAGATGGGGCTGTAAAAGGAAAGACTTAGGGATTTGAAGGGGAGCACTCCTTAGTTTATTTTTAGTTTCTCTTTGCACACATTCTCATAGATAGATTGAAGGAGTTTCCTTTATGATTGATCGAATTATTCGGGCTTTATCATTTCTATTTACTACTTTCTTACTTTTACATGTGTTGTTTTTAATTTCGCATAATAGTCCATTAGTTTTCATTGTTTAAAGAGCGTGTTAGTTTATGTTTTGAATAGTTAACTTATTAACTTTGGTTTAGTTTTATTAAAGAATTAAGGTTTTATTTATTTTAGTTGTTATTTACTTTAATTGCTTTTGAAATTATTGATAATGGATTTGGTTGGTAATTATCCAGCTTTGTTTTGGGTATTTCTTGCTATGTTAGGCTAGTTTAGTTATGATGCTTAAGGTTGATGAAGATTTAATTTAATTGCTCTAATTTATTGATTATCCATTGCTTCTTATTGTTGAATGTGATTTATTTTGTTAATGAATGAGTATTACCAGTATATTCATTTGGTACAATTGGGTTATTAAATGAAAATTATTTGACCTATAAATTTGAGTTGTTTCATAGACTAATTCATTAATGTCGCTAGACATTAGTAATTTATGGATTGATTGAATAAACTACTTTGAATTATTTAATTTGAATTGTGGCTTGAATCTTATGGATACTTACTTGACCAAGAATAGCTTGGAGGTTTAGGTTAAGATTAGATTGTTTGAGCAAGAATCTAATCACATTCTTTCTCTTTGAGAGACATTTCTTAGTAAATAACAATAATATAATATTGGGTAATTAATTATTGAGAGATTAAATAAATTTCTACTTAATCAAGAGGAATTCAAACCTAGGTATCACTTTAATCAAATGTTTTAGTGCACTACATTAGAGCATAACTTTTTGTTTTAATTTGAATTGATCAAGGTTAATGATTAATTTAGAATGTTTCTAGTATATTTGTTTTAGTGTTTAAGGATTGATACCTAAGTCTTTATAGCTCGTTTTATACTACTTGATGTGTGCACTTGCAGGTGAACTAATCAACACATCAACGATCCCCATGTAAATTGTTAGCCTCAATCTATAAAATTTTTACACATAAAATTTAGGACATGGTGAGTTCCACGCCTGTGGAAATGGCCACATCCTAACCATGGTCATTTACATGACTCATGTTAGATAAACATAATATGAAAATTAGGTTGAAGAGTAACTACACGACCTAGTACATGGCCCGTGTAAATACTTGGTCAATCTTTCAAACCTTAATTTTGCATATAATGTTTCTCCCTCAACTTTTAAACATATAAAACATAATTATGCTATTAACATTAACCTCTAGAAGTATTTATTTATCACAAAACATATCTACAACAATATATATAATTCAACATATGACAAAGTGTGTGAGAGAGAAGTTTTGCTTGGAGCAATCAATTGTCCAACCTGTGCAAGTGAGCTTTTAACCTCTCTACTTTATCTATTTTGATCCTGAAAAAATGTGAATTTTTATAAGCCGCAATGCTCAGTGATTAACCATAATAACAATTAATTCCATAATGTTCAAACATCATCATTTATATTCATTATGCAAGCATACGCACATCATGACTTTGATTGAATTTCTGAATCTATCAAGTCTAAAACCAATTACTTTATTTGTTCTTTTCATTCTTAACTTCTTATCATTGATTGAATTTTATTCATTATCTTCTTCTCATTACCACCTCTTTCATCAATTTAAACTTCTTTTCATTGTCCCCTCATTTATAGCTCAACTCGTCTTTTCATTGCCACCTCATTTATCAATACATACTTCTTTCCTTTGCTTCATCAACAAATCTTCATTCCATTGCCACCTCTTTAATATTTTCACTTTATTCCATTGTCTTCTCATTTCATATTCATCCATTCTCACCATTGAATAACCATAAGCATACAATTGCATAATTTCATACACATATACCTTTCATGTAAAATTCATTCATAGAATGGTTCAACTTAACACAATCCACATATTCCTTTAATCATATGTCATACGAGCATTCAGTTTTATGTAATAAACTATATGTAAACCATTATTAATATGTCATTCATATGACATTGCATCATCAATTCAGATCTCATAACAATTATAAATAATCACTCATCATAACAACACTTCAATTATTGGCTCAAATGGCAACAACGCAACTCCTGCATGCTACATTAACAACTCAAACTCTAGCAGTTCTAATGGTTACAAATAATTCATATATCATCCATAACACCTCAGCATTGATCACAATCATAAACCATTCATCAATGCAATGTTCCACTTGATTATATTTAATTAGGTGATCACATAAGTAAAACTAAGAGTTTAAGTCTCAGTTTTACTCACCTTGTCAGCTAAAATACTCGAAGTGCTCTTGACCCCGATCTCTCTATTGAAATGTGTGTTATTGTCATATATTGAAAAACAATCCTTATAACACACAAAACATCTTCTAAATGAATGCAATGCTTAAATGCATGATGTGCTTTTCATTTCAATTTTTCATCCTTTATCTTAAAATATTTTTATTTTGTCTTGTTGTGTCCTATTTTCTTTAAAAAAAATATAGAAAACCACATTATACATTGTATTTAACCTTTTGGTTAGTTTTTCCTTTGTAATACACATTTTGAAATTTGCTATCATATAAATTTCTCCTCTTATTCCTCTTGTACAATTCACACAAATTCATACACCTTCTTAAATTTCACTTCCTTTTTTATATTCTAGATTTTGTCCTCATACTATTTATTTCATTTCTCCCACTATACGTAATATTATGCATTGATTCACTTTTATCAATTCACTAACATCTTAATTGTTTATAACCATATCATATCGAGTTTGTATCAATTAGTAACCTATAAAGAGAGAACCAACTCATTCTTCCTAGGTTTTAAGTTTTGTAAGATTTTTTCATTTAAAAACTACAATATATCTTTGTCTACTTTTAATTATATAAATTTCATAGACATATAATAATTTTTAAAATAATTTTTCCAACATCCTGTTCCAATAGAAACTATTTACAAAAATTTCATGAAACTCAAGATTGTCAACTAAAAACTTCAATGATTATTGCTTACCTTATTTTAAGATTTATTTTCTCCTAAATTTTCTAAGCAATTGCTCTTGTTTTTCATTATTTATGATTAAGGATTGTTCTAGGGTGGATGCTGGAATTTTAAGAGAGTCTACTTAGTTTTTAAGGAGGTTTTTATTGGATTAATATGGAAGAGGCATGTTTGAACTTTTATACTTTTCTGTTTGTTTTTTATACATGTCAACGCAGGCATGGTGTAACATTACATGACATGTGGCGCTTTAACACCCATCGTGGAATTCCACACACCCCCATGTCCAACATATTATTCCTTGATGTATCCAATTCATTCACCATGTCACTTTCCATGCTCGACGTGTTTGTGACCTGCCCTTTTGTTATTTTTCACATGGTCGTGCTTAATCAACACATCTGCAGAATTCATTTGTAATTTACTTTCATTGTTTCTCTTTCATTTATACCATTATTTCATATGAACACGTACACATGCTCAAAATACTCATGCAATGCAAATTATATAACATAAGGTTTTAGTTTGATTTCCTTTTGGTTTCTATCTCTTTTTTCAATATAAAAGTGGAACGACACAAATGTGATAGCACTTAAATGTAATGAATAATGTAAATTGTGTAAAGAAAAATACTAACATGATTAGCATAACATAATAAAGGTGACACGTTCGACCACTTAACTACATCTCGTTGAATCATTACAAGAAAAAACTAAAATTCCAGCATAAGTGTTTAGTAAAAATTCGACGGAACTATTAATTCCATTGAAATTCGACGGAGAAAGAAAGCTTTGACCGGATAAGAAAATTCAGGCGAGGGAAAAAATGTGCTAAAATAAGCATGGATTTTTTACAGGAATTTCCTTCAAATTTTGACAGAAAAACTATCAAAAATTTCCATCGAAATTCGACAAAAAAACCTCTTATATATATATACATCCCTGCAAACTTCATTTGTAAGAGAAGTGAAAAAAATTGTATGCAGTTTACAAGAAATTCGAATAGGAATATTCGTGAAAAGAAGAAAGCAATTATATTTGTAAGTTATTATATTTAAGCATATTTTATTGTTTTATTAATTATATAATGATTCGTAATATAAGTTTTATGTTAGAATGTGAAATTCGGTTAAATTGAATAAGGATGAATATTAAATATAATTGATTTTTTTAGGTATGATACACATATAAGTATTGACAATATGAGGGAGTGGATGTATATCCATTTAATTGATGGGTTACTTGAAATGTCCTAAACTTTTTCCTTAATTTAATCCGTAATTACAGATAATCAATCATGTTTAATCTTGTATAATTTCAAACTTTTTCTATCATATATGCCTTATTGATAGCTAGCAACACTCAAACTCTATTGCAGGATAAAACAGGTTCAAATTCAACAAAATAGAAGCTCAGCACAGGCTAACAGTGCAATAGCACGACCTGTGTTGACCATTGTGCTGACTGGGAATCATATGTGCACGGCTCGTACTGAGTAACACCCCATAGGCATGGCCTCGTGTTGATCAATCAATTTCTTAGATCATTCAACAAATCCCTCGTGTTATCTAGGCAAGGCTCGTGTTGAATATCTGCAACTCAATATCAACCTGCAATCAACCTGTTTTCATTTGAATCACATATTTGATTCTATCTTTTCATAAACATTCCATATTTCACATATATTATATCGATACGCACATATATCATTATTTTCGTTTCATTTTCATATCAGTCATACTTATACTAATATCTTATCATATTCACATTTCACAAGTATTTGTAATCATGGTAGTCAATCACATACGGATTATCATTTGCAAGTCATTCGCAGCATATATAGATAATCATTGATTTCATATTTTAATTTAACTAGATGGTGAGTAGATTACTCATCTCTAACTGAAGTACTTGGACTGTTACAAGCCTGCACCCTACCTCGTCTAACTTGTCATCCTAAACAACCATTCATACCAATTCCATATCACAATCAATTTAATAACTCAATCATATGCATGCTCCTAAACTAATTCTAACAATTTCTATCTTAGGTTTTTCGTAACTTATACTTAAATTCGTAGTTATTAAGGATTACCTTTACAGTTTTGCAATATCGACTTAGGTAGTAATATCCTACTTTCTCCTAGGATTTGTTTCGTTGATTGTACAATCAATTCTACCTTAATTACACCTTTCTCACTCAATCTCACTCTCGGTTCTCTGTCTCACGTGCTCTCTCCATTTTTCTCTCTATTTTCTTACAAAAGAAATTTCTATTTTGATTAAATTCCATTATATTGATAGGCACAGTCGTGTTAACTCAGCATGCCCCGTGCTATTGTCCACGTGTTAGCTCATGCTTTAATTTCTAACTTTCTTGCACGATGTACACCTCAACACGACCCACTCATTGATCAGCACGACTCGTGCTCTTCAGCACGTCCATCGCGCTGTTCAGAACTCCCAACGTGTTATTTCTAGAAAACTTGGTCGTGCTCTTCCTTAAAACGGTCGTGCTCATCAATTTTCCAGTGAGCACGGTCTCATGCTGCCAGCATGCCCCTCGTACTGCACGTTATAAGTTAACATTTTCCTACAGTTTTCTGCCTAAATTCTTCTTTCCTTTCTACAGTATTGTCCTGCCTTACAGTTTAACATTTGCTAATGTGTTTTATGTTCATTAAACTTACTTTCATTAATCATTTTACTAATTATGAGGATTTAGGATACGAATGTTACATGACTTAACAATGAGTTTGTTGCTAGTATTGAACAATTTGTAGAATTTTATATGTCGACTGATGTTTTTGTGGAAAATAGAAATTTAATTCATTGTCCATGTTCTAAATGCGACAACATAAAGTTATTACAATCTAATTTGGTAAAGAAACATTTGTATGTGAGAGTTTTTATTCCATACTATTTTCATTACAAATATCAGGGAGAAACTATCGATCAATTTAATTCGCGATGTAATAGTCTGTACAGTACGAGGGGTCGAGTTCGTTTGTAACTCCATCGCATGACGAAGAAGACATATTTCATACATCTAATTTTGATCTAGTGGCACAAATAGTATTTGATTGTGCACCTCAAGGTGTGTTCGAACACTAAAGTGAAGGGACTTTTACAATTCCTTAAGAACCAAACCTAGAAGCACAATTAATTTATGACATGTTGAGATCGACAAGTAGACCGTTGTAGTTACGAGGTTACACAATTAGCAGCGGCTACTAAGTTACTGAATATTAAATCTATGAATCAAATTTCAGAATGTGTATTTAATCATATTTCTAGTTGGTTCCATCGATGTTCACCACTAAAGAACACCTTCCCAAAGATGTTTTACAATGCAAAGAAATTAGTGGGGGGATTGGGATTGCATTCAGAGAAAATTGATTGTTGTCCGAATCATTGCATGTTAAATTGGGGAAAAAATGTAGAAGCGCAAAACTGTTTTTTATGGTCACAGAAGATATAATCATAGAAAAGGGGGTTGATATCATATAACAAAATTTTTTATTTTCCCACAATGCAACAGTTGTAGTGTATGTACGCATCTGATGCTACAACATCACAAATGAGGTGGCACCACAAACATGAACAAATTAGAGATGATATTCGATATCCATCTGAATCTAAAGCATGGAAACATTTCAACAAGACATATAATCGTTTTGCAGATGAATTGAGAAATGTTATATTGGGTTTATGTTCTGATGGATTTAACCCATTTGGAGCATCTGGTGTGTAGTATTCTTTTTCGTTGGTAATTGTTATACCTTACAATTTTTATTTTACCTCCATCTATGTGCATGAAGGAACTAGTTATGTTCCTAACTTTACAAATTCCTGGACCTACAAGTCCAAAGCAATGTATTGATGTCTACTTGCAATAATTTATTGTTGAGTTGTTGTATTTGTGGACCAATGATGCTGTAACATATGACGTTGATAGAAAACATAATTTATCAATGAGTGCGGCTCTTATTTGGAAAATTTCTAATTTTCCTGCTTACTCCATGTTATATGGGTGGACAACTGCGGGGAAATATACATGTTCTCATTGTAAGGAAGGCACATGCACATGTTAGTTGAGATATTCTTGTAAAATATCTTGGTTTGACAATCATAGAAGGTTGGCAAATTCTCAATAAATTGAATAATATGGGAATGCGAAAGATATCTAAGTTAGGAAGTGAACAAATTAAACAATCTTATAGAAGGAAAACAAGGTGAAAGAAAAGATGTATTTTTTTTTGGGATTTACCATATTAGCCTAATTTGTTAATCCGACACAACTTAGATGTTATGCATATTGAACAAAATTATGTTTGAAAATGTTTTAACACTATTTTGAATATTTTGGGAAAATTTAAGGACAATTTTAAAGCACGATTGGATATTGCTAAAATTTGTCGTCGTCTTAAGTTTGTTCATGATTCAAATACTAACATACATGATCCAAATACTAACATGCACATGAAAGGTGAATATCAAATTAATGCATAATAGAAGAGGGTATTGTGTGAATGTATTAGGACAATCAAATTTTCTGATGGCTATGCCTCTGAATTGAGTCGATGTGTTGATACAAAAAATTCATCCATTTATGGAATGAAGAGCCAAAATTATCATATTTTTATGTAAAGGTTGCTGTTAATTGCATTTAAGCCATTTGTTGATCACCGAATATGAGAACCTCTTGTGAAATTGAGTAATTTTTCAGAGAGTTGATAAGTTCTGTTGTGAGAGTTTCTAATTTAATTATATTAGAAGAGGGTATCATATTGACTTTGTTCAAGCTTGAACGTATATTTCTTCTGTCATTGTTTGATTTGATGGAACATCTACCATTTATTTACCTTATGAAGCAGTATTAGCTAGACCTATACAATATCGATGGATGTATCCTTTTGAAAGGTACACATATTTTCATAACATATTATTATTTATATTTTAATTGGTTATTTTGAGTTGTAATGCAAAAGTTTTTTGACAAATTTGAGATATTTTTGTATGTTGAACCAGAAGATTGGCAACAAAGATAGGGTTAAAGGCTCAATAAAGGATGCATATATTGTAAAAGAAATGACAACATTCTGTTCATATTACTTTGAACAAGAATTTGAAAATGAGTTTGTAAAAGTTGAAAGTAACATTGCCTAAGATGATTTACCTGAAGGTGTCGATCCTGAAGATTTATCTATATTCATGTTTGCTAGAACAACAGTTGGAGGTCATCACGCAGACATTTGAATGATAATGAATATCATGTGATTCAGACATATTTGATTTGCAATTGTCCAGAAGTACAATAATTCATACAGTAAGTATCAAAATGATATATTTTTTAAGTCATATGTATTTGGAATTTATTTATGTTATTTAATGATAAAATTGGTTTATAATTGCATACTTTATTTGTAAACATTTGTATGTCGTAGAATACCAAATGTTACTCTGGCTTAGGAGAGTATTATCACTGATAAGCATTTTGTAGAATGGTTTTACCAGTTCGTAAGTGCAAATTTTATTGAATTTCATTTGGATGTAATTTTTTTCTTAAAGGTGTTCCCATATCAAGTGCATAAACAAACACGTATGACACTTGATGAAAGACTGAAATGGCTTAAAAAAGGATCAAGTCAGGAGGCACACACTTTTGCATCTTTCATCTGCAAAGGATACAAATTTTGCATAAGATATCATTCAAATGGCCAGTTCCCAAATAACTATTGTGTTTGCGTTCGTGGATCTTATCATGGAACCGTGTATGATGAATTCTTTGGAGAAATTGATGAAATAATTGAACTACAGTATCCAAGGGTCGGTGTTAAAAAATTAGTCCTTTTTAATATGATTGGTATGACACTTCAACTGCCTCTGGGATGAGAAGAAATATAAATATAAATTTTGTTGAAGTGACACATCAAGGCAACTTAATACTACAAACATATACATACTTGCAGCCCAGGAAGATCAAATTTTCTATTTATCTTATATAGTGTTGCGCCAAGATTTTTCCAACTGGTCAGTTGCCAGCAAAATTAAACTAGTTCATAGTTTTGAATTAATAAAGCAATGTGGTGAGAGAGATTCTATTGCATATCAATTAACACAAACAGAAAGACTGCAGAATGCAGAAGATGAAGACATTGAACCTCTCGTACATTTGCAAGATCTGGATGAATTAGTGTATGATGAAAAATGATGACGCTTTCCCCGATGATATAATCAAAAAAGATAAGGAAGAAACTGAATCACCACTAGTGATTATGAGTTATAAATGAAAGGTGACAAGTAAAAAACTTATCACATTTTTTCTCAAATTTTGACGTAAAAATAACGTCGAATTTCAACGTCATTTTGATGCTAACATTCAACGGAATTATGTACAGACGTTCATCTCCCACAACATCATTTTCTCACTCAATACTTGAAGATAATTTGGTTTAGCTTAAATAAATCATCATGTATGGGTCAAGTGCATTTTTCTATTTATGTATTTTTATTTGTATGTTTTGTTTTACTCACTTAATTTATGTTTAATTTGTAGAATGCCAAGCAGCTTAGGTTATGGTCGTGGTAGTACACCATTTCTTGATTCTCAAGTTTTTAATTCAGAAATGTTTCGACAGTTTGAGGAGGATCCATTTCAGACGGACATAAGGATAGTACCATCCCTGAGTCTATTCATGCTAATGCTGTTGCTATGCTGCTAGAGGATCGTCATCTCAGGCACATGTAGAGATGACTATTTACGATGATTACACTATTAAGCAGCTCGCTGCGTTATCTGACATTAATTATAAAATAATTTATGTTCGTGAAAATTCAAACATGTAAGATTAAAAATTTTATGACTAAATTTTAATATTATATTTTTAAAATATCATTTATATGTTTTCTAACTAACAAAATTGCGTCAAAATTTGACGAAAAATTGTGTCGCAATTCGACACAAAATTACAAGCCAAAATCAATTTCTCCCTACTTCCCTCTTCATTTTTCCCTCCTAAATTTTTATTTTCCGTCCTAAACTTCACATATATACACACAACGCATTCTTATATATTTATTTTCATAATCTATTTACAACTACAATTCTTTCATTTCTTCACTTCTTTTTATTTCATTATTTGTATTTGATTGAATACTAATTATTTTTGGTTGTTTTTCATAGGTTTAACATATAACTCCATCACATTATTCGAAGTATTTTTTCCTTGCTTTTATTCTTTCGTCTTATTGTTTCAATTTTATTATTTAAATTTTATTCTTATTCCTATTGCATTGTTTTAGATTTACTCATATTATTTCAATTACTTTATTTTATATTAATTCTTATTATTTCAATTATATTATTCTTTTTACTATTATTTTTTTCCATAAAAAATTATCAAATTTAAACAAATAAAATTTCATTCTTTTTTATTTATATTTTATTTTAAATTTACATAATAAAACTTATACATAGATTTTTTTAAAATTTTATAATATGCACATTTTTCATCGAATTTTCACGGAAAATATTCCGTCAAAAGTCGATGGTATGTCAAAAAAAACCAGTCGGCCATTTCACTTACTAGTTTGGCCATTTTATCTGTCGAATTTTGATCGAATAATTTCCGTTGAAGTTTGACGATAAACTTCGGTCACCGGTCAAGCGATGGTTTCTGTCAACCTTAGACAAAAAATATTTCTCGTCAAATTTTGACATTTATTTCCATCAAAATTCGAAGAAAATATTATTTCCAACACCTGATTTTCCATCAGGCACTTTTGGTCGAATTTTAACGAAATAGTTTCTTTATTTTGTCAAAATTTGACGAAATATGGTCAATTGTTTTAACACATTTTCTTGTAGCGAATGATTCATGAAAAAAACGCTTGGTTTTATTAACACATATGTAACTGTTCTGAGATCGACAAAATTCTTATTTGTATTAGGTAAACTAATTACCCAATAAACTATATGTCCAAATACTTAATACATAATTAACTGACATTGAATCCACCTAACTCGTAATTGGTGGACACATTAAGCCCAAAATTATACGAGAAGGCTCAAGAGAATATGATAACCATCTACCCTACATTACTAACATGCAAGTGTACCTATCAGTGTAGTAATCGGTTCTAAAAGCCCCATGTGTCGATCTCACAGAGACATATTACAAGATACTTACTATTAACTATTATTTTGGAACGCCCAAAAAATTTAAGTAAAATATTCCGAAACAATGTGTAAACAGTAAGGCGAAATGGCCTGGGGAATGACCTAGCCAAACCGTTCCCCAAACCAATTCAGTTATGGACAAAATGCTGATTTTTGTTCATAGAAGTCTGGAACTACCTGGAGAATGGTTTGGGCAGCCCGTTCTCCAAACCTTTTGACCTGTCAGGGCATTAAATATAGGTCTGTGTGAACATTTCAAAACAAGGAAACAAAACCCTAAAAATACTAACCCGACTCCCTCTTCATCTTGCCCCAAAAACCCTTCAAACTATAGTTTAAAAACACCAAATATAACCCCTAAACACCTTAGATTTCATAGATTTGAGCTTAAGAAAGAGCGTGTTTAGTGAATCTCTTTGAAAGAGCAAGGTAAGCTCTAATTATCTACCATATTTTTTAGTAAATTTGAGGCTAGGGTTTGGAAAATGGTGTGTTATGGATGTGTTATGGTTAGTGGAGGTGTTGTGTACGGTTTGGAACTTAATACCAAAAATTTGGAAAAGATTTGTGAGTTTAGGGTTTGAGTGGTTTAGGGATTTTGAGAAAATAGAGTTAGAATGTGAAATTGAGTTTAAAAATGTGTTTAATATGGAAAATGTGGTTCAATTTGTGTAGGAGGCGACATTCAAAACCCGAATCGGGATTGAGCAACGAGCCGATTCGCAGAATTTGATGTAAGTGCACTTTGGACGCTTACCATTGTAGTTTTGGCCTCCGTATGGTTAAACATATGTGATTAATGTTTCATTTGTAAGAGCTTGTGTTGGGTATGTGTTAAATATGATGGAAGCTTGGTTTCGTGTTGCGATAGATTGAAATGAAAAGGGAGCTTGTGAATGATATGTTTCAATAAGGAAGAGGGGTGACTGTTCATAAGTATATGATATAAAGAGGTTGTGATTTGCCATGTTGAAATGTTAATTTGTGCTAAGAGGATGACTTGAATTGAGTTTTTGAACGTGGGCTGGAAATGATTGTCACTCGTACTTGGTTATGCTTGAGCAAGAAGCTTATAACGAATTAGGTTGAATATCCATGTGCACGTTATGAGTGTTCCTTCATGGTTATTATGATGAAGTCGTATAAGTAATGAATGTTGTGAAACATTTATATGTATGCGATATTGTGGAATTGTGAAATGGAATTTGGAAATGCATGAATTGCATTCATACATGTCATTATTGGCATTGCATGAGCACGATTGTATGTTCATGCTTGAGACAATAAAGGGAAGACAAGTTGTTCTTCCAAATGATAAAATGGGGGATTAGTCCAATTGTGAACAAAAGAGCATGGCTCTTATTGTGGATTTAAAGAGGGATCTAACCCTAATGATATTTGACGTCGAGCGAGAGCTCGATGCCAGGTTAGGCTCGAGGAAAAGCAAGCGAGAGTTTGACTTGTGAATGGGAAGGCGAGATGTTCTTCCTCGGAAGGCGAGTTGTTCTTCCTTATGGATAAAAAGGGGGATCAACCCAAAAGAAATGAAATGAGAGAGAGATCTCTCGAGTGAGAAGAGAGGGCGGAGGCTCTCTAGTTTATGGATTGTTGTAAGACCCCGGGGCATGTTATGTGGAAATGCATTAGCATCTCATTACATTCATTATGCATACATGATATTAGTTGCATGGAAATGAATGTGTGTGGATTATGGTTATAATATGGGTATGGCTTGTGATTGACCACCATTTTCTATTGTATGAGTTATACGAATGAGTATGATTTTGTTTGGTTATGTAGTGGTGATAGTGTGAATGCTTGTATAACTTAGTTGAACTTATATTTGTGGAATTATTTTACGGTTGGTGTTTTAATGAGGATAATGAGAAATATGACAATGTGGTTGTAAATGATATGAATCATGTATGTGTGTGTGTAATTGTTTCCATATGTGTATGGAAACTTGGATGCTAAGTGGACCGTGAAAGAAAAGCAATATGTGTATCATGTTCTTGGACGAATATATATGTGGTTTGATAAATGCTTTTTTGTGGGCTATTTGAATTGCATGATTGGTTTGTGTGTTGTGTTTTGATGTGAAATGAATAGAATATGAAATTAAAGGTGATGTTGGAATTGATAATTGGAGTGCTTGATGATGGTTAAGAAGATTAAGGCAGGATGTGTTGTGTCTTGAGCTTATTGATGCATGAGGATGGTTTGAGGAATGTACCTATGACTTGAGTATGATTTGTGTGGATTTCTACATGTTAATGCGTTCTTTTCAAGGGTCCAACAGGTCAGAACAGGCTGGAGAATGTCCTATCCAAACCGTTCGCTAAGCCGTTCTATTCTAGAGTCATTCTAAAAGGAGAGAACGGTCTGTGTTGGCCATTCCCCAGAACGTTTCCATGCTTCTGGCAGCTTAAAAATGTATGTGTTTAAGGGAAAAATGAGATCAATAAATTGTCCTAATACTTGGTAGTTTGGTATAAATGAAGATTAAAGGCATTGACATTGTATAATAAAATAATGTCTATTGAGTTAAATAAGGAAAGGGAATGGTGAAATTGATAAGAGAGAGACTGAGACAAACTAACAGTTATAAAATTTTGGGGTTGGTATTAATTAGGTATGATAATTCCTTGCCTTGAATAATACACTAAAGCATATCTGAAGTAAGTAAGTGACCTAGGATGAATTCCTTAGCAATTAAAGAACCTAAAGGAACTGTATTTAACATGGCAACGTCGAGCCATCTGGGAATCAATGTGAAGCTCATTTTCAAAATTCAAATATCCTGATAAAAAATATTCTTGAAAAGAAATGATATAAAATCATATCTAAAAACAGAGGAGAGATATAAAAATAAAAGATATATATACACGCTGTGATATAAAAACCTCAGCCCAATTTGTTACATTTTTAAAACAAAAAACCAGCGGAAACAAAATAAGTTTGAAAACATTTCTACATGAGTTTAAATTACAACACAATAAGCTTTGCTCATTTTTAAACTCTCCTATATCGCTAACCATGTTGATCATAAAAGCGTGCTCGGACCCTCCTCGTGAAATCATGCTAGACCAGCACAACATTAAAACGACATACATGGGTGAGTATATAAAAATACCCAGTAAGTGATAAACCTATTGTTGTTAAGATTAAGTGCAGGGAAATCTTCGCCCGACACGAGCGTGCTCATGGAACACGATGTCGTTCATGCCTTAATTCCCTAATGGCGCGTCGTTGCCATGTTAAATATGGTTCCTTTAGGTGCTTAAATTGTCAGGGATTCATCATAGAACACTTACTTACTTCAGATATGCATCAGTGGACTATTCAAGGCAAGCAATTATCATACCTAAATAATACTAACTCCCAAATCTTATAACGATTAATTCGTCTCAGCCTTTCTCTTATCAATTCCACCATTCCCTTTCCTTATTTAACTCAATAGGCATTAATTTGTGATCTAAGGTCAAGGCTTTAAATCTTATTTAATACCAAACTACTAAGTATTAGGACGATTATTGATCTCATTTTTCCCTTAAACACATACATTTTTTAGCTGCCAGAAGCATGGAACCGTTCTAGGGAACGACCTGCATAGACCGTTCTCCAGGTCGTTCCTTCATTGTAGAATGACTCTGGAATAGAA
>CANYCX010579437.1:0-11995 GCA_948193385.1 Breynia disticha f. nivosa
TAAGCCCAAAGAAGTTAACCCTAACGTCAAAACTTCAAACCGAACTTAGGGTTACAAATTCAAATCTCGTCACTCTAGACCTTCCATCTTAAAACACCATTTTCAAGCCCCTAAACCATGAATTAACCTTAAAATCATGTACTAAGGGTTACTACACATCTATACCTTTCCAACAAATCCAATTTTATTCAATTTGGAGCTAATTTGAATGAAAAATCAAGTAAGAAAGATGAACCCATAGAAAAAACGTGATTGAAAGATTCCAAGTCATAAAACTCACCGAATCAAGCTTTCAATCCGATCCAACAACCTTCAAACACCAAGACTCGTTGAAGCTTAGGCTCGGTTAGGTTTTCAGAATCCGGCTCGGGTTTTTAGGAACAAGAACGTGTATGGAGGTGAGTGTAGAGAGAGTTAGGAAGATCATATATATATATATAAGGCTCGTAAATGACGTTTTTACCCTCGGCTCTACAATGTTATTTTCTTCTCAACTTTCTCTCTCCCGATCAATTTAACCTAACCCGATTTTAAATTCACATAATATTCTACACTCTCCGCCATTTATTTATTAAACCTTTTTGCGAAAAATTTCCTCACATATATTTGTTAAATATTCAATTAAAATTTGAAAATTATGAAAAATGGAGGGTGTTACATTAAGAATCAATTTAGTAAGCGTAAGAATACTTACCTCGAATTACGTGCAAAACTCGACGAAAACCCTACCGTCAAAATCACACCTCCCATCATACAAATCCTCTTGTACAAAATTAATCATAAATATGGTATTACTTAACCAATTCATCATTGATTCTACATTCAGAATCATCAAAATCCAATTATCCATCAATTTCCACCATTTTAGTAAGCTTTTTCGATACCAAATCTATTCTAAGGCAACCAATTGATGTTTTCTATCATCTAACCAGTTACTAATCATCAACCAAACCTGTTACAACTTTCTATAAGTTTTCCAAAAATTCAAATTTCTTGAATCATGCTTAAATCTTGTGTTTTGAAGTTTCTGGTTGATAGATTAATGATCTACAGCAAAAACCCATCAAAAACATACCAAACACATCCATTTTACACAACAATTTCGGATCAAAATTAGAAAATCCCCTTTAAAACCCTAAAATGAAGAAACTTACCTTTAAAGCATGATTCGGTGGAAAATACGCAGTAATCCTTGTGTATGTTGGTTGATTTAGTGTTTAGATGACCTTAGGAAAGTATCTGGAAGTTGAGAGAACTTTTGGGACGATTTAGATATGTTTTTAGGTGGAAATGAGGTGTTTCCGAGCCTTTTTAAAATTAGTTATGTCGGTCGTTAATGTACGTTGTTTTTAAATTAACGTGGGTTATTTTTCAAATAGAATAACGTACGTTATTCTTAAGGCTCTCCAAATTAACGTACTTTAATCTGGGCAATCTGCAGCATTCTTCAATTTTTCAACGTGTTTCGATCCGATTCGATTCCATTTTGATATATTTTCCTTATATATCAATTCTAACATATTAGAGAATGTTACAATCAATATTTGCAAGGTTTAGTATTTCTTATTAATTCTTTCAAACCTAAGAATATATATATATCCATGTTTTTTAAATTAATTGAAAATCAATGGAACTAATTTTGGGTGCGATAGGCTTTGCCCGGTTCTGGGTTGGGTCTGTTTTGGGAACAGACAGGTTGGTTCCAGTTTATTTTTTGAAAAATTACAAGAATGAACAATTTTGTGTTTGAAATAATAGAAATATCAGGGTATGTTTATTCATTTATGTTTAAATCAGTTCATAATTTAGAAATATGAAAATGCCCGATTTTAAATTTATAAATGTAAAAATGGCGGGTATGTTTATACAAGAGAATGACATTCGTATAATTATGAACTAGAGTCTGAAATAAACAAAAATAACAAATTTACACTGACATTCATATCATTTTAAACTAAAAAATACAGTAGTTTACATATATGAAAATTGTGATGTCATACAACACAATAGCAATGTCCATGGTGATTGGAGGTTGATTATTCCTTCTGTTTCTCCCCGTGGGAATTGAACCTTAACGGTCAATTTTATTAATATTTATTTTGGAGTCCCTGTTTTATTAATGTGATTCATAAATTTACTGCTTCCCTCTCGAGACTTGGCAAAAATCGATGATGGAACAAATCGAAGTTGCAAAAAGCAGATGTAGGAGAGTAATGAATAGGATAAGCACATTACCTCGTCACACAAACATCACTGAATCATCCAAACGAACTCTTCACAAGTTGGCACTCTCAGAGCTCAACTTCCTCTCTCAAGCTTCTTCCATTACAACTCTCAGGTTCTTCCATTTCCTCTTTACCCTTATTATATACTGCCTTATTCTGCTTTAAACATATATCTTTTTATTGTTTTCAGCGTCAATATTGGCCACTTGGAAGCTGTAATTCACATTCTGGAGCAACCCTTTATTACTGGAGTTTCAAGGGTTTGCAAGCTCGTACCTTTGTCCAATGCAATCACTAAAAGTGTTCATGTTGATATTGTTTGTAGTATTAATAAAAAACCCGTGTGGGTTATTGTTTCTGATAGAAACCCCAAGTGTCTATCTTGGGTTGGCAATGATCATAGAGGTAAAGGGTTGAGAGAGAGGCTTGAAGAGGTTTTAGTTGCAGCGCGAAGTTCCCATGTGATGAAACCAAGTTCTATTGTTCTTTTTTTCTCACATGGTGTTGTTGGTTTTGTGTTTGAGAAACTTAGAGATGAGTTTGGACCTTGTGATATGAAATTGGAGTTTTCGAATCTGGATTGTGAGTTTTGTGAAGAGTTGGATGGAGAGTGGATAAATGTGATTGCTAGATCGTATAATGAGGCACGGGTGATGAAAATTGATGTTGATGATTGTGGCAATGGTGTATTTGCTTTGAAAGGTAGGCCTAGCGACTTGGTTATTGATCATTCTGAAATGGAGCTTGTAGAAGAAGAGTCAAAATTGGATTTAGATAATGCTACATTCCATTCTCTTGTTTCGAATATGAAACCATGGTCTGTTGCTGCTGATGGAAAGGAGCTTGATATTCTGGAGAATTTTAGAGGGGACGACGATATTATAAATTTTACAACAACTGCTTTGATTGCTCTTGTATCGGGGATTAGCAATGGTTGCACGGAGAAACTTTTGGCTACCTCTGAGACTGAATTGAGGCGGAAGTTTAAGGGGAACCTTGAATTTGTTATTGGTCAGGTTAAACTTTTCATTTCGTGTTCTATTTTTCTATGCAAGAGCCACTTATGCATTTATTGATGGACCTTTCATAGCATATGAATTATTAGCTTCGGTTGGATCAGAAAACATATTAGTTCTAGTTCTCTGTATAGTCTGGCAATTTTGATGTTGATAAGGTAGCGTGCATGTTGTATGTTTTCTGCAATTCTTAGTCCATCTGAAGTAAATTGGAAAATATTTATAGATTTCATGTAAAGCAAGCTAGCTTGTCTTTCTGCAGTCCACGATATGTACTAGATGATGGTGGAACGATAAGCATTGGAGAAATAATTTTTGTTTTGGCAAGAATGGAGTTATAATTGACAAACTATTATGGCTGTCTTTCTCAATTTGGAATTATCAATCACTGAAAGCTTATTTTTAATCTGTGTTTTGTTTAGTGATTAGCTTTTTTTTTCCTGGTCCGATGTTTTCTACAGCTTCTGTTGTGTGTATAGTGCAATCATACTTAGTCTGTAACTAGTCAACCTTTTATTGACATCTTAACAGGTCAAATCTGAAATTGAGAATCCAACGCTTGTGGATTGTGGAAGAACAATATCTGGAAAGAGAGGAATAGTATGTGAAACTGTTCTTTCAGAGTTTAAGGAATTGATATCAATGTACGGTGGGCCAAATGAGAAAACTAGAGCTGGTGAACTGCTGGAACGTATCAGGTAAACGCTGTTCCTAGTTCACTTCACTCATCAAATAATAGCATAAATTCGTTTCTTTGTGTAACTATTAACCTTCTTATGCTAGTGGCAGCGTTTATAATTGTTGATGTAATATTGTTTCTGTGATTTTGAAGTCAAAATTTTTTTAGTTCATCTGGAACAGCAAGTAGAGCTGCCAAATGTTTTGCTCACATTCAAAAATATGTTTAATGCAAAATAAACATTTCGTAGAGGAAGGTATATTGCATGGTTAAGCCATCTGGTTTTCAAAATTAAGAAAATTTGTTTTTATTTTCTGAAAGGAAGCATGATCTCATGGCCTATCTGACTTCTTAAGACATTAAACAAGATGAGGGCACAAATTGCATTGCTATCAAAGAATTGGGTACTAGTTTTATTGTCTGTTTATAAATTTATACAAAGCTTCTAGACCATACTATATAAAACATCATGATAAGTCTGTTGGAATTTCAGTAGTTAACTATGATTGTAGGTGCTCCGCAACATATCTTATGACATTTACAATACTTAGGCTATTGCTTGAAGCCAAAATAAAGCCAAATTGCTTGACTTTGTAAATGTTTCTTTCTTAGTTAAAAAAAATTTACACTTGTCTAGATTTGAGTGACTGTACAATTTTTTTTGTATTGATATGATGAAAATTGGAACAGAATTATCCCTGATAGTCCTTCAGACCGCATGATGGGCCTTCCGACAACACGAAATTTGACATTGAAGAACAAAATTGTTTTTGGGACCGGTGATTATTGGCATGCTACTACTTTAACAGCAAATATGGCATTTGTTAGAGCAGTTTCCCAGACAGGGATGTCTCTTGTTACCGTTGAGCATAGTCCAAGGGCATTAATTGGTGACTAGGTTTTTATGACAATGTGTTCGCAACCACTGCCAATGTTGTGGCTTGCTATTACCGGTAGAAAATCCGTCTCTCTAATGCATCTTTATGTAAACTAGAAAAATGAACTAGATGTACTGTTTTCTGTCAAAAGTTGATTTGAGTTAATACTTTGATCAATGATTTTGAAGTGACAAATTATTATCATAAAATGACAATATATTTGTTAGAACAGAAAGTCTTCTTCATTAAGAAATTTATGTTGACATATTTTAGAGCTTAACTGTTTTCATCATCAATCCATGATGAACCATGCATAAGTTGTGCTGCCTACTTTGAAATGAAAGAGCTATCAGAAAGAAGCATTCTTCATGGATTCATTATTTTCCCTGCAAAAACGACTAGTCGACTTGGTTAGATGGGTGTTCATTGTTCAACCAACCTAGAAATTGCTGGAGAGTTCTAATTCTTTTGTTTCATGCTTCGGGCACATTTTCCCTATCTACCTTTGGCAAAACATAGGGGTATGTATGTTTACTTTGACACCTCATTGCATGTCTATTAAATTAGTTTTTGCTTTTAAATTTCCGTCTGTTCTAAACTTCTTTATGTCTTAAGAAATGGAAAAATCAAATGTAGATGTGAGCAAGTCCAGATGTGCCCTCATTGAAGTGTTTTCTTGGTAGGTCAAATATCATGTCAAGATGGAAGATATTTTTCTTTTTCTTTTTGTCTTATTTGTTCATGAATAAAATTTGGCTGAAAGGTTAATTTTGTTCACCCTATAATAAAACTTGTGTTTATCAAATATATGAACTTAAGATTAATGTCACCGAATCTTTGCAGCCTTGCATACACTAATTTATTCTTATAATGAAACATTGGATGGCTCTGCAGTTGGTGGGAATAAACTGAGACTGCGTGGTTGTTGTTGGCGGCTTCTTCTAGGCATCAGAATGAAGATGAAAATCATGGCTAGTGCAAGTACTCCCTTATTTCTTCAATGTATTGCAGTTTTTGTAACTTTGAGCGGCTAGCATGCTTGGTTATCATTAGTGGACAGTGATTGTCTGCGCTGAAAACTTTTACAGTTCAGCTATTTATGTTTTTTTTTTGACAAAATATTTTTGAACTGGCAGGTTTTTTTAAGTGAACTTAGAAAGTTTTTTTTTTCCCTGAAAGGAAGTGTTTAATAGGCTAAAAGCAGTAACGCTAAATTTGACAACATAATTACTCAATTTCTTTGAGCTGTGATAAAGAGAATGTTGTTTTGCTCGGGAAATGTTTCAAAAAAGGTAAAAGTCCTTGAGTTAACCAGTTATCGATGTATTCTGGAAAGAGTGATTTAGCTAAAATTAGGCTTTCTTTTTAACCGTGCAGAAACTGAAAGTGCATTGTTTAAACTTTAAAAGCATGCATACATTTTTTTTAGGTGTTACTGTTGCTATTGATACTCTTTTTGGTTTGGCTATAAATATAAATTGTTAAGTATGCATTTTGTTTATGGGAAATATTCTGAAGTTAAACATTTAGAAGAAATCTGTTGCATGTATAAACTATGAGCAAAAGTTGACACTCAAAATAAATTATATCTAAACAAAAAATACCAATGTAGGAAATGATACATAAATTGAATAAATGTGCTATGAGTAAAGAAACAAGAGGTCCCCTAAAAAGAAATGTTACAGATATTCAAAGGTTCAATCTGAACTCGCAGCTACTAGCTTTGATGCTGATCAGATTGTTGGTAGATAAACTATCCACCACTAATTTGCAGTCTCCCAGGATCTTAACCTTCCTCAGCTTTAGCCTCCCAAGTTTTACAGCTACTGGTACATGGATCTTAAGATCAAGTGGAATTCTCCCAGTTTGTTGCTGGTCCTGCAATGCTGCCATAAGTGTGCTTCCAGACTGCGACTGCCCTGTTAAGCTTACATCTAGCTTTGTTATGTTCTGGTGACCTTGGTAGAATTTTGGTATTGGCCCCTGACAGAGTTCGGTGTTGGTGTACCAGACACTGAGTCGACTATCTTTCTCATAGTAAATTCCTATTTTCTTATTTGGATTGTTGGCTGTGATCTTTACGTCGAATTTCGCATAAAGTGTCATGTCATAGTTGAGTCTTAAATCACTTATCCTCAAGCTATCAACGGAGTACTTGGGAATTTTTGGCTTGAAGACGAGGTAGAGAATTCCAGCAACAGCTGCAACTATGACTAGCAGGAGAATGATGATGCTTATAGTCCAACATATGCACTTGTAGCAGCAGCTTCTGGACTTGGGTGGCCGGGATTGGATGGCTGAATAGCCGTGTATTTGAGGACGATGCTTGACAGGACTGCCCTTATCAGACATGACAGACCCTTGGGGCACCAATCGAGCCATCGATGACTGTGCTTCCATGTCCCCTACCGGGTGGATTTTCAGGTGATCTGCAGCCATAAATGAGAGCTCCAATTGAGCTTGCTTCAGAAAATAACGCACTTATGCTTTTTCTTTGTGATGAATTGCGTATCAAAGGATTTAAGGGAAGTTGGTTATGTGTGAATGACATTATATAAGTGCATGAATAATTTGTTTCTTGTATGACTTAGTTGAAGGAAAGCTTTTGTGTGTAGGTTTCGCAAGTCGTGCCTTGCTCACCTACTAATGCATATACAAAGCAAATGAATAGGAGTTAGGCCAGCTAAGTTGAAAACATTCCGTGTTTTGTCATGGCGCCAAAAAACATCAAGTGCATGATTCGCCCAAATACAGGTAATTGTTTTTGTTGAATCAAACTTGGATTTGTCCAATCTTGTTTTTGCTTTTATTAATTCAATATTATTATTAAATTTGGTTTTCAGGACTTTGACTAAAGAATAACAATAGATTATTTTCTTGAGCAATTAAATTAAATTATTTTGTAATCTCTTGATCTTCAACAATCATTAGCAAGAGAATGCCTTAGAGCAATTATTTTCATGTCATTTTTATTTTTTTCTTTGCTGCACTAAATACTAATTCTAACCTTTTCTTTTCCTTTTTTTTGGTCAGAACCACCGGTGTCCTCGACACATTGGCCGAGACTAATCCGGACTCGCTCCGGGAGGCAATGGAGCTGGCCCAAGGGGATTTTGCGCTCAAGCGGATTCGAACCCTTGTGGGATCGAACCCCCTGAGGTGCCTGCGCCACTGGGCTACCCCTCTTGGGTTTTTTTTTCCTTATATCTAGTTTAGAGTCGGGGCTATAATTTTTACTCATTGTGTATTTGAATATCCTGCAACTTGTCTTTGAAAAGTTTCAAATGATTATTGTGTAGTGTAAATGTAATCTGAATTTTTTTTTTCAAAACATATGTTGCTTATATTATGGTTGTCCTCATTTATTTAGGTTGTGTCATGAAGTTTTATTAGCTTTTTTTTTTGGTTTTGAAAACTTAATTTCTAGATATGAGCATATGGAAGGATAATTTATTCCGCCCATTACGTTTGGGTTGTCGAATAAATATAATTAAGTTAAGGGATTTAATTATGATTTATTTGATCAAAGAATTAAATTAGAATCACTTTTAGTTTAGGGACTAAAGTGTAAATGTGCGTGAAAAGGTACCTATTCATCAATAGGTACCTTCATTTCTATAAATACGTTATTCCTCCACATTTCTTATTCCACTCTTCCACATTAACTTCTAACAAAATCAGATTTAGTTTGTGGAGGTTTTAGAATAAGAATTTTAAAACGCTCTCTCGGATGATCGAGATTTCGATGTAGGATTGGGTGCGAAACATTGCCCGTATCCCGACGTGTTTGCGCCTATGGATACGAGTATACCCTCATCGAGGTATCGTTCTCTTCCGAGGGGTTGAACGAAATTTAAAGGTTTGGTTTTTCCATTCATTTTATTTATGCTTTAATTAGTTATTAGTTAATTAATTAATATTTACATATATATGTTATATATACGATTTTTTTCATTGGTATCAGAGCCGAAAGACTGTTAGATTTTAGAATTAATTTTCTAGGATGTTGTGGGTGCTGATGATGATTCGGTAAATTTAGTATAAAAGTCATCGAATTTAGACTGAAAACCTTAGGTCGGTACAATTCCGAAAATAAAACTTTGGAATTTGGCAAATTTGATCACACCATTGAACTCAGAAGGTTGAAACCATTCGAAAGATGTTTCTCTCATCGTCGGAATCGTTGTGGAAGGCGGCGCGTGTACGACGCGCCATCCCAAACTGTTTGCTCGACTGGGCGTAGCTTGGCCTTCCTTCAGTTGAGCAAAATGTGTGACGCACCTGTTGTTTTGCCTGGAATGACGTGTTGTGTGATGCAAACGACTGAGTGGTCGGTTGTAGCGCGAAATGACACGTCGTTTGGAGTGACCTGACCCGGTCAATCGACCCAACCCGACTCGACCCGCACATCTAACCCAACTTGGTCCGAATCATCACCCAACCCACATTGTGTAATGCCCTAAAAATTTAACTTCTAAAATGGTTTAAATTAGGTCCAAACCATGTTATGAACATTAGGGGGTTAAGAGGGGGTCGAGGTATAATGAGACAGGAGATTAGAATGCAGAAAGGAGCTGTGTGGAGCTGAATAATGTACGTCATTCAGGAAAATAACGTACGTTATTCTGGGAAACCCTGAATAACATACGTTATTCTGGAATGTTCCCAGAATAACGTATGATGGGAAACTTATGTTATTTTCTCCAAACCTACATTATTGGTACACATCATTTAAGTTCAAAAAACAGCCACAAATGAACCCAAAACATCCCAAACACCCAAACACACTCTCCTAAAACCCTAAGCCACTTCCTAATGTTCCCTATATGTGATTTCCTTGCAAATCCGCACTAATTTGAATCGATTTCCACCAAATCTCGGCCCCTTACTAGATCTCATTTTCATCTAGGGTTAAAGGAAAACGTTCGATTAAGGTAAGCCTCTAAATCCTTGAGGTAGAACTGAGAGAAAAGAGGTAAGTTAATACGTTTAGAATCAAAATTCCTAGTGAGGGAAAGAGAAAAAGTAGAGTAAAAAGGGAATTAGGGTTAGGAGGTGAGAGGGACCTTGTAGGAGAGGGAAAGAATTAGAGTTTTTCTTTGATTAGCAAGGGTGTGTCTAAACGTTAACATTGCGAACATTTGTGAACAAATTTGCAGGAGCCGAAGCCGCGGAGGAGGAGCGACCTTCGGTCAGACTCACCTAGGCTTGGAGGTAAGTGTATGACTCGTGACTTACTTATCCATGTTTAGTCTCTTGCATGGTTAATTATGTTGGTTTTACTGTGTAACTTAACATGTATTCATGAATTAGAAACCCTATGTCATGCAATGTTGGGTAATGTGTGTGTGTGTGCTTTTGTGTGAAAGAATGATCAATGTCTTGCCTAGTGTGCCTTGATGAGTAAACGTGTCTGGTTAATGTATAAGGTTATGGTCATGTGAAATGAATGCAATTTCCTTTACTTTTGTGTGGTATGAAGATGTGTGTGGGAAAAAGAAAGCATGGTAGACTTTGTAATGTGAACAAAGGGATGTGGAAAGTTGTATGTATACATTTTTATTCATGAATTGTTTCATGTATATGACATAGTTCCATGGTAGATTGGTATAATAACATGAAAAAGAGAGGCCACACAGTGATGATTTAGTTGATAGAAAGAGAAGTGCAGGACAACTGGAATAGAAACTAGCAATGTGAGACTGATGGATTTCTAAGCACATATGCTAGGGTTTAGAGAGCGTCATGTGAGGCTGATGGATTTCTAACCGCATCGATTCTTTGTTGGTCAACTTACGTAACAATAGCAATGTGAGACTGATGGATTTCTAAGCACATGTGCCATGGTTGGAGGGTGTCATGTGAGACTGGTGGATTCCTAAGAGCATCGGCACCCGTTTGCACAGCAAAAAGATGAAAATTGGTAATATGAGACTGATGGATTTCTAAGCGAATATACCTCAAACGAAAGGTGTCATGTGAGACTGATGGATTTCTAAGTACATCAACACCGGTTGGCCAACAGAAGGGATGGCAATATGAGATTGATGGATTTTTAAGCGCATGTGCTCGGATAGAAAGATGTCATACGAGACTGAGTAATTCTAAGCATATGGACACCGATTGAACAACCAAGGAAAAAAGAGAGAGGATACTCTAGATGAGAGAATGCATGTTAGTGAGAAAGAGTGAATGAAGCATGGCATAAACATGACCATATACATTTGGTTATATTTGTGTTTTGTTGCAAATGAGGAATGGAAGTTGACTGCATTATGTTATGTGTGATACAATAGGTGTGATTTGAAATGTATAATGTGGTTTGTGTTTGGATTGTGATTCTCTTTATTTTGTGGAATGGCATGGTTGGTATGTTGTTGTGAAAGTTAATGTTGCGAGTTTAGGTAATGAAGTTGTGAGTACGATCAAATGTGTAGGTGACGTATCAGATGATGTTAGTTGTTGGTAAGAGTGTGAATTGGGAATGGATTGTGATTTCTTGTGTTCATTGCTTGATGTTTCATGTGTTTTTAGTTGTGTATTGTATGAACATGAGTAGGTGAGTTGAATGGTATGGAATACACTTGGTTTGATGTTAATTAAGGTGAAAAATTGGTCAAGTGTTATGTATGAACCAAATGTGTAAACATAGAATTGCTGAGCCAGATTAGCGTACGTTACCTAGCTACTAAACATACGTTATTCTTGAACAATATGAATAAAATACGTTAATCTGGTAGATTAACATACGTTATTCATGCCAGAAAGTTGTGTTTGACCTATATTCTTTGGCCTATCATCTCCGAGAGTTTGTACATGATCCGAACCAAGTTAGAGACTTAAAAACTAACCTTTGTGAATCCAATAACACTATAGACAACATGAATTAAGCAACCCCGATAATGAGCCCTAGAATCTAAGAAAGGGTAGAACTTTGTGAACATAGAGAGCGTGAACCTAATAAGAGAGATATAATGGGATAGGTAAGTGACTAGAGGGACATATGCTTTCTGTGTAACATTCCGAAAATTTTTCGTCAAAAAATAACGATAATAAATGATTGAATAATTAATAAATAATAGTTAAAAGTAAATAAAAAGGGTTGATATAAGGTTGATATGAAAATAAGTTGGAAAATAAAATAAATAAATAAGCAAAAATTATTTTTCTGGAATTTTAAAAAGTACGCGCAGTGAG